>CM076678.1:72050218-72202718 GCA_038501925.1 Xenopus petersii
CAGCCTTTATACACTACATTTTTGGCTAACTAACTATATTAGAAACATTTTTTATTTTGTACAGCCTATCTATTTACCCAGTTTTTATTTTTACACTGAACAATTCCTTTAATGTTGCAAAATTGTAACAGGTTTTGCACCTGTTTTACTGACCTTCCAGACTGAAACACCAGAGACAGGAACATTAAACTTGACAGTTTGGAGAAATGGTAAAAAAAGAAAAAAAAAAGCAATTTGAAAAAAGTCTTTATTTCTGGTGAACAATCTAAAAACAAGTGAACTGAAAAGTATTTAGATGGTGAACAACTCCTTTAAAGGAAAGGGGTGGTTAACCTTTTAAGTTAACTTTTAGTATGTTAAAAGACCAGTAAAATAAAGTGTTTTTAACGAAAAATAACACCGACAGTTTTCACTTTTAATTCGCAAAGCTTTTATTAAGAAATTACTTACCGATTCTCTGCTTGTGCTCCTCTTCAGAAACAGGGACAAGGGCGATGATCCATTATGCGGCGCTCGATTTCTCCTCCCTGCCTTCTATAGGAGATTGCCAGGGAGGAGCAATCGAGCGCCGCACAATGGATCGTCGCCCTGTCGCAGAGAGAGAGATTTTGAATTATTTGCCGCCTTTTGTCTCTCCAGCTTTCAAATGGTGGTCACTGACTACATCTAAAAGCAAAAGTTCTATAAGACTACAAATATATTCTTTCTATGCAGGCCCTCTCATATTCATAGGCCAGTCTCTTATTAAAATGAATGCATGGTTTCCAGGGTAATTTGGACCCTAGCTGAATTTGCAAACTGGAGATCACTAATTAAAAAAAGTACTCAAACCACAAATAATACAATATATAGTGAATAAAGTACCCCCTCTTGTAAAATATAAGGATATTATAAGTTACTGAGGAGTTTCATGACCATATAAAAACGAGGCTGAAGGCCAAGTGTTTTTATACAGGTCAAGGAACTCCCAACTTCTAATATCCTCATTTTTCAACTGGGGGTACTTTATTTATTATAATACACGAGTTTGTCAGTCATGTGACAGAAATGACATCAGAACTCACCGTTTATAAGGATATAATTTACAGGATATTTATGGCTTTTGTGTATTTAAAATAATCTATACATCATACTAAACCCCTTTAATTCTTAAAATTCTTTACATATTTAATTTTATTAAAAGTTATGGTTTTATACATTTGGTTAGGTCAACTTTTTCTACTGGATAAAGTTCTTTTAATACTACAGGTATGGCATCCGTTATCAGGAAACCAGTTATCCAGAAAAGCTCTGAATTACGGAAAGGCCATCTCCCATAGACTCCATTTTATCCAAATAATAACATTTTTAAAAAATGATTTCCATTTTATCTGCAATAAGAACAGTACCTTGTACTTGATCCAAACTAATATAATTAATCCTTACTGGAAGCAAAAACCACTTATTGGGCTTATTTAATGTTTACATGATTTTCTAGTAGACAATGTATGAAGATCTAAATTATAGAAAGATCCTTTATCTGGAAAACCCTCGGTCCGAGCATTATGGATAACAGGTCCCATACCTGTATGACGAAATATAATTTTTTTGCAGGCATATTTTGATATAAGCAATGTGTTTTTAGCCTTGCAGTCTTAAAGCGTGTTTCTATCTGATGTGCTTTGATTTGTGTACTCACTGTTAAATCAGGCTTTGCACCCTGGAAAGATAGTCACTGTATATGATTGGTTACCTTTAGTTGCTTGTGGATACTCTGTTACTATTTGCTTTTTGGTACTAAATTTAAACATATTAAAATAAATTAAATCCCTTTGTATGACTCGGGGTGTGGTTGGTGGAGGAAGAGCTAGGTTCTTGATTTGTCCTGACTTCTGGTAGTAGCCAGTACACTTTTATTTATTTTTTTTTTTTTTATGTGAACGCACAAAATGTTGAATATTTGGCAACCATTGTGTATGTATTTGAAAGCAGTTGGTAGTAAATCTGGTATACTTAGTCAAGGAGTAACATTAAACTGTTTGAACAAGTGGTATGTGTTCAACTTATTGTCAGGCTCTGGTAGAATTAGTGTTGCCTTCATTTTAAGCAACTTGGCCTTATATGTTGATATCACACCTGTTCTAAATGCCCATGTGCCAATTGTAATGTTCATATGTGTACCCCCTGTGGACTTGATGGCACTTAAAGGAGAATTCAACTGTTAACTGAAAAAACCCTACCCCATATTGACACCACCCCCTCCTGGGGAAATGCCCCTAACTTTTTACTTACCCCCTCGGTGCAGATTCAGGGATTGCAGTTCACGGCAGCCATCTTCTGGGTCTTTGGTAATCTGAGACTGAGACCGGCAAAGCGGTGCATGCAAATGCCCTGGTTTGCGACAACTGCATGCGCCGAAATGGATGGTAATTGCAGAAGCACTGGAAGATGGCTGTCGTGAACCCTGAATCTACATCGTGGGGTAAATAAAAAGTTAGGGGCAGCTAGGCTGGAGGCAGGGGGGTCTGCGTAGGGTAGGATTTTTTTTAGTTGAGGGTTGAATCCTTTAACAGGGTTAACTGCTTACCGGAAGGCAAACTGCACTGACTTGTACAGCTTGACTGGCTTAGGAACTGTTTTGGAATGTTTAGTCTGGTAGCTCGTGAAACCAGGTGCACAACCTAAACTCAAGATGCTACTCCATATGTTAAAGGGTGTATAAATATGGCCACTGATGACCCTTTCCCTTTGACTCCTGTTCTTACCTCTATTCAATTCAACAGCTGGCTGAAACACAAAAAGACCAAAGCTTAGAAAAGGATCAACTAATGTAGCAAACTGTAAAGATGAGTTGTTGCCACCCCACCCTAACTAGAAAAATTACACCTCGCACTTCAATACAGTAGAACCCCCATTTTACATTTTTTCAGGGGAACAGGAAAAAATTATGTAAAATCCAGGGAAATGTGTTAAAGTAACTTTTTTTTCTTCAAGTGCTGAAAGGCTATAAGCAAAGGAGTCCATTTTACTTTAGGATACAATATTTTTTTTAAAAAAAAAAGCGGGAAAACGTAAAATCAAGGTTTCACTATATTAGAAAAAATGATTGAAATTTAAGAAAGCAGTTCATAAAAGTATTTGTTGTCCTAGTTGAAAACCACCGCAGTGAATAGTTTTGAATGAAAACCCGGTTTGCAATAACCCCCCCCCATATTGTATAATAAACACATTGTTTCAGAAAGATTTTTTTTTTTTTAAATCCCTAAATCCATTTTTTTTTCTTTTTTCAAATAGGAAGAGTTTGGATTTGATTGAATCTCTGCTTCGGCTGGCTGAGTTGGGGCAGTATGAGCAAGTAAAACAGCTCTTTGCCTACCCAATAAAGCACTGTCCAGATATGCTAGTGTTGGCCTTATTACAGATTAACTCCACTTGGCATACCTTGCGCCATGAACTCATCTCTACACTTATGCCAATATTCCTTGGAAACCACCCCAACTCTGCCATCATTTTGCACTATGCTTGGCATGGACAGGTAAGCGGACCAGTTGCTACTGAAAGCAAAACACTTGGTTACGTTTTATATAATGTGATCTTTCATTGGCCATGCAGTTACAGGATATCCACTTCTACTATATACGTTTTATTCTACACTACACCATTAAAGGGGATGTAAAGATATAACCACCTGCTTTGGATGTTTGAAGAAATCTATTCTTGCCATTCCCACTTCTCCTTTCAAAAAAAAGTAATTTGAAGAGGCACTGAATAGAAAGAGGAGTAATAAAAAGTAGCAACAATACGTTTTGTAGCCTTACAGGGCATTTGTGTTTAGTTCAGTTGACCCCCATTTAAAAGCTGGAAAGTGTCAGAAGAAAGCAAATAATTCAAAAATTATAACAAAATACATAATGATGGCCTATTGAAACTTGCTTAGAATTAGCCATTCTATAACATATTAATGTTAAATTATGGCAGGGTTTATCATTTTTGCTTTACTGTAAGTTTTCCAATAAAAAAAAGATAAAAGAATGTCATAAATATAACTTGGACCATTATTCACACCCTCAAATAGAACTGTATTATTCAATCATTCTACAAGTATGGATTTTAAAGTCCGACATTTTCACAAATTTGCTGAAATTATTTTGTATGGCTGATTTGTCTATATATTGTGATTTTGTCTTCTATATGTATTTGCACCATCTTTTAAACCTGTGTCATATTCTTGTCAGAGGTTACGCTGTGGTGCTAAAGAGACTCCACAGCTTCCCCAATTCATTATTGTTGATACTGAGCAATTTGACAGAGGGGGCTGTGAACATTTTTACAAGATTTTAAGCAAAACCACATTAGGCATATATTGGTCAGCATTCAGGTTATCCTTTATGTGTAACAGCTCTTCAAAAAATGCAGATTTTGTTTGATTGTGGCTGTAAAATTAACTAAGCAAAAATACAGAATTACTTTCATAAAACAGAAAAAAACTGTAAAAGTAAGAAACTATCTTGATTATTCCTCACATCAGCCTTCTCCTGTTTCGGGGAGCTGTTTCAAAAAAGTCCAAAAGACAGGCCTAACCTCACTTACTCTGCAATATGTATTTGCTGGTCTTCTGTTACATAAGTGCATGAGTAACAATACTACTTTTCATGCTTGAGAAAGGTGGGCTTTTTTTTTTTTTTTTTTTTTTTAGGGATCTGCTGCTGTAGCCTTTCCAGCCTTAGGCTTGTTGTAGGAGGTCTTTGTTTGTGTATGAGACAAACCAATGAACCCCTTCCATCTGCCTATGTATTGCATGGAAAAAGATTCCATAGAGCCAGCACTGGCTTTCCACATAACAAAAGGTCTCTAGTGTAGTGGTGTAACTAGATATTAGTGGACGCCACAGCAGATTATTTTGTAGGCCCCCAGGTTGATCAGTTTTACCAATATTTATATACCTCCTGGGGCCCCCTGCAGCCGCAGGATCTGCTTTCTCTATTCTCTCTATATGCCCCAGCTCTAGTGTGTGCTTTAGATTCTGTAGGTGTAGCAGAATGTTGCAAATTGAGATAATAGTATTGTGTTCTAATCTTAGAATGATCGATTATAAATGCTAGTTTGTAGCATGAAACTTATTTTTTCCCACCAATGCTTTAGGGACAGTCACCATCGATACGACAGCTTATCATGCATGCAATGGCAGAGTGGTATATGCGTGGTGAGCAGTACGATCAAGCAAGGCTCTCTCGTATTCTTGATGTGGCCCAGGACTTAAAAGTGAGTTGAAGTGCTTTCCTTTTAAATAGCAGTACTTCGGCTATCCATCTAAACAACTTTTTATGATTCATGAGCAAAAGTATGTGCAACATTTTTACCTGCTTCAAATCTGTGCTACCACTTGTGTAAAAGTATTCCTAGTTTCCTTCCCACCAGCAGTAATTTGAATCACCAGTGGGATAATATTCCACATGAAGCAACTTTAGGTTACTTAAGTGGAAGTAGCCTGTGTATTTTCCAATCAATTCGCATTACTCCATTATTCATTTAGATGAAACTTATCCGTTATCGGCTATGTAACCTATGCTCTTTCTCCTTTTTCAGCTTTTTATGGCTGCCCCATGGCTACATAGTAGCTTGTTTATATAAACTATACTTGTTTCTGAATCAAACCTGCCAGTTTTACCAGTGCAGTGCAACAGTACAATATATTTGCATTACTTTAAAACACTTTAATTTTTTTGGTGTTACTGTTCTTTTAATGCCTTTCTGTTTTGCATAGTAATATAACCTATGCCGCTCTGGCACTAAGTTTTGGTTTAAATTTTCTCTTTTAGGCATTGTCAATGTTGCTAAATGGTACTCCATTTGCCTTTGTTATTGATCTTGCTGCACTTGCTTCTCGCCGGGAGTACCTCAAGCTTGATAAATGGCTCACAGATAAAATACGAGAACATGGGGTAATGCAGATTTCTCTTCTCTCCTCCCTCCCCCCAAAAATGTTGTGTATATTTTATTCTTATTAATTTGCATTTTTGTTCAGGAACCATTCATCCAGGCCTGTATGACCTTTTTAAAGAGACGGTGTCCTTCTATATTGGGTGGCCTTATACCAGAGAAAGATCAGCCTAAAAGTGCCCAACTGCCACCTGAGACTTTGGCAACGATGTTGGCATGTTTACAAGCCTGTGCTGGGTAGGCCTCCCTTTTGCCTAATTATTATTATTTGTGTGTGTTGAGTGTGCTTTGTGTTTCTCTCATATCATTCAGTCAATAAATACAAAGTGAACATATCTTGGACTTATGTTTAAAAAAAAAAAAAAAAGGAAGCATCCTGGGAGCTTAAAGGGATACTGTCATGGGAAAATGTATTTTATTTTTCAAAACGCATCAGTTAATAGTGCTGCTCCAGCAGAATTCTGCACAGAAATCCATTTCTCAAAAAAATCTGTTTTTCGTTTTTTATTTCTGAAATCTTGACATGGGGCTAGACATTGTCAGTTTCCCAGCTGCCCCAGTCATGTGACTTGTGCTCTGATAAACTTAAGTCACTCTTTACTGCTGTACTGCATTTTGTAGTGATATGTGAATATAACCAGATAACATCTCCCTAACACAAGATTACAGCTCCCTGGTAGATCAGCACTCAATAGTAAAAACCCAGGTTCCACGGCGTCCCATTCAGTTACATTGGTAGGAGAAACAGCAGCCTGCCAGAACGCGGTTTCATCATGACCAGGCAAAACGAGCTGAGGTGGCTGCCTACACACCAAAATTACATCTTAAAAAAAAAAAATACACTTGCTGCTTCAGGAATGAAATGTTATATTGTAGAGTGAATTATTTGCAGTGTAAAAAAACGAAACCATAGAAATCGTGACAGAATACCTTTAAGATAATAAACCTTGGCTAAAAGTTCATAAAGAAACTAAGTGTTGTAATTTGTTTACTGCCTTTTGTTATGCAGAAGCGTTTCACAAGAACTTTCGGAAACCATCCTTACCATGGTTGCAAACTGCAGTAATGTTGTTAACAAAGCAAGACAGCCACCTCCTGGGGTTATGCCAAAAGGCCGTCCTCCAAGTACTAGCAGCTTGGATGCTATTTCACCTGTTCAGGTAATGCCTTTCTATGAAATATCCCGTGTATGTGTGTGTGTGCGCGCGCGCGCACACACACACGCACGCACACACACACACACGCACACACACCAACCAACCAACCGCCTGGGTGCAGGTTAAGGATAATGCGTACAAACGAATATTGGAAAAAACGCACACACAGGACTTGTATGGATGAAAAAGAAGAGAGTTTATTACGACGTTTCGGCTCTGATACTAGTCACCTGAGGAAGGGTCTAGTATCAGAGCCGAAACGTCGTAATAAACTTTTTTCTTTTTCATCCATACAAGTCCTGTGTGTGCGGTTTTTCCATTCGGGAAGCTTCATCTGAATATGTGAATTCAGAATTCAAATAAATAGCAGTATGTCTATACAAGCACACGTCAAATGGTTTGATTTCAATTCATATGTTTTCACTGAAATATTTAAAATGTTATAGTATTTTCTTTAGGGAGTTAGTCCATGAGCCTTTTAAAACAGTAGTCATAATGTTTTCAGCATAGTTCTTGGTTATAAGGATTTATAACCCTGCAAAAGCTCTGGTGTATTAATGGGAGTTATAAACCTGTATTATTATGCTAAATACTGGTAGCCTTGCTTAGCTCCTATGAAAAGTTTTTATATTTAAAATGAACGCTAAAACTAAAAAATGCAACTTATTTTATTTTAAGATTGATCCAATTGCGGCTATGGCCTCTCTCAGCATTGGTGGATCTGCTGCGCCTCACACTCAAAGTATGCCAGTTTTCCCTCCTAATCTGGGTTCTGCTTTCAGTACACCACAGTCTCCAGCAAAGGCATTTCCACCCCTTACAGCTCCAAACCAGTCCACTGCTTTCAGTGGTCTTGGTGGGTTAACTTCACAACTTCCAGGTAACACTTCATTTGTTGTTGGCTTAATTTGAAAAGTGTTCATACAAATCCATATGCTAAGACTTTAAAATACATTTTTTTTAAATGGCTGAATATTAAGCTGTTACAAATGTGCTCTGGGTTTCTGGATCCTTTTAATTTGTTCACATTGACATCTTATTCCTTGTTTTACATTGCTTTAGCCAAATATTTTTGTTCCACGCACAGGTGGACTTGGAACAGGAAGCTTGACTGGTATGGGTACAGGTGGACTTAGTCTTCCTACGGTGAACAGTGATCCCTTTGGGCAAAGAAAACTGAGTACATCTGGAATTAACCAGCCTACTTTCCAGCAGAGTAAGCTTACTAATCTTGGTGTTTATTTTATTCATATTTTTCTCCCCATCCGTCACCCAAAAAAATTATTCCAAATCCTATTTTGTCATGTTAAGCTTCCCATAGACGCGATGATTCTTCTTGCCGAACGACCGATTTTAGGGAAGTCCGACCAATCCTTCGAAATTATAGTGCGGTTAGTGGGATTCGAACGATCGTACATCTTACGATTTTTCATCAGACATCTGTCAGGAAATTGATCGGCCAGGTCAAAAAATCTTTGTCGGTCCCAGTGCAATCTATCTATGTTTGCAGGGACAAGCAAGCAGCTCCCCTTTGTTTTCCTGGCAAATTGGTCTTTTTAGTTGATGGTAAATTCGTACGATCGTTCTGAGGAGATCGTGGTCTCACGATCAGGATCTGATCTTCTTAAAATCTCAGCATCTATGGCCAGCTTAAGTCAAGCAGAATGAACTTGAATTACACTATATACATTTACCGTATATACTCGCGTATAAGCCGACCCGTGTATAAGCCGAGGTACCTAATTTTACCTACAAAAACTGGGAAAACTTATTGACTCGCGTATAAGCCTAGACACAACTACAGCCCTGTCTCCCAGCAGCGCACATTCTGCCAAAGCGACCCCCCCAGCGATCAACCGGACTTCTTTGCAAAGCTGATGGTGACAAGAGAATTGCCAAACGGATTACTGTGTGCATTGTCCCACTGTCCCACTACCATGTGCAGAGGGTGCTGTTTGATATTGCCATCACTGTTAATCTTTTGTATAACCAACAGAGGGCGCTGTGTGATATTGCAGTCTCTGTTATTCTTTCATACAACCAACAGATGGCACTGTGTGATATTGCAGTCCCTGTTATTCTTTCATACAACCAACAGATGGCGCTGTGTGATATTGCAGTCACTGTTATTCTTTCATATAACCAACAGAGGGCATTGTGGGATATTGCAGTCTCTCCCCACGTGAACTGTTGGTATAGGAATGATTAAAAGTGACTGCAATCTCGGCAATTCGAGTCGGGTACCGCTGACCCGCGTATAAGCCGAGGTAGACTTTTTCAGCACATTTTGGATGCTGAAAAACTCGGCTTATACGCGGGTATATACGGTACTTGAATCTTGTTTCCATGAGTCTGGGAATTCTAGCAAGCAGGCAGGAGCCATTTTGTGGACACTGTTATTAAGACAAGCCTTGTATCATCTCAGAATCTTGTTTGTGCATTAGAATGTGGGACCTGATGTCCACCCCCATGCCCTGGCTACACAATTAAATGGTTAAAAGAACTGGGGGAATGTGGGGATGCAGTGACATCTAGGAAGTGCTGAATGGAAAGTGAAAGTAAATGCCTAAAGCATAGAGGAGGGGCAGACAATATTTGATTGACAGCTGAGATTTTCAAATGCTATGAATGCTTAAATAAAAAAAGAATTTGGATTTCATGTTTAATTTGAAAAGGACTTTTATTATAGAACTTTTTATGTCTGGGTGACGGGTCCACTTTAATTTGGTAAACTAAATTGGGCAGTTTTAATTGTGAGGTGACTACCATTTTAAGTTGCAATTTACCAATGAATAACTTGCATTGCTGGTTTGTGCACGTGCCCATGTTTTTCCTGCTTTATGTAGAGTCGAGCAATATTTAATTAGTGGTGGAAATTACCTCAAAAAGTTCGGTAATGCAGTATTGTCCCTAGCCTTATGTATTTCATACCCTTCCACTGCTGAATGTTAATTACAAGCTTCTAATCTTGTGTGTGCTGCATTTTGTTATTCCTAGCGGACTTGTCTCAGGTGTGGCCAGAGGCAAATCAGCACTTTAGTAAAGAAATAGATGATGAAGCAAACAGCTACTTCCAGCGCATCTACAACCAGCCTCCACACCCAACTATGTCTGTGGATGAGGTATGAAGATAGCAGAACTTGGTTTTATTTTTGTCACTTTAACTTAATGAAAAATAATAATGCATATTATCACGCACAAAGAAAATGACCGCCATGAATCTAAGGTCACTTGCCAGCTTGACTCATTGCTCACCACCAACTCTGCTGTCGGTTCCTTTGCTAAAGTCATGATTGCAAACTGCACCTGTTCTACCGTTAATTCATACAGTAGTGGTGCCATATGTATGTGCAAACCATTGCCAGGAACCATTGAACACAACTACTTTACTTTGCAGAAACTATTTACTTGTATTTTGGCAAAAATCATGTCGGAGTGCCAGGCACTCCGACATGCCAATGGTTGGAGTGCCAGTGCCAATGGTTCCATTGCCAGGAACCATTGAACACAACTACTTTACTTTGCAGAAACTATTTACTTGTATTTTGGCAAAAATCATGTCGGAGTGCCAGGCATCATCTGCCTGAGGTGCAGAACAGTTGATGTATGTTTGGGTAACTGTCCACACAACCTTGCCTAACAAGTTGCAACGACAAATGCAGCATAACCCTTTTTTTTTTTTATTGGTAAACTATCCTAATAATCATGTGCATTATTGAATGCATATTGGTCACTGCATTTATCACCTTTTTTTTATTTTAATTTTTAATTTATTTTTTTGGACAAAGTACAATATTGATTTTCATTATCTGTTATTTCAGGTGTTGGAAATGCTGCAGAGGTTCAAAGATTCTAATATAAAACGGGAACGTGAAGTGTTTAACTGTATGCTGAGGAATTTGTTTGAAGAATATCGTTTTTTTCCTCAGTACCCAGACAAAGAACTGCACATAACTGCTTGCCTTTTTGGTGGTATAATAGAAAAGGGTCTGGTAACCTACATGGCTCTTGGATTGGCCCTACGCTATGTACTTGAAGCACTGCGTAAGCCTTTTCAATCCAAAATGTACTTCTTTGGCATAGCTGCACTTGATCGCTTTAAAAATAGGTATGTATAATATTATAATAGTATAATCCTCAATCCATGTAATTGTACAGGTAGTTGTATTTTGGGGAGAATGTAACAAATTAACTTTAAAGGAACAGTAATACCAACAAATGTAAGTGTTTTAAAGTAATAAAAATATCATGTACTGTTGCCCTGCACTGGTAAAACTGATGTTTGCTTCAGAAACACTACTATAGTTCATATAAACAAGCTGCTTTGGAGCAATGGCGGAAATTGAAAAACGGCTATATGGCACAGGTTAACTAATGGATAACAGATAACACCATTAGACAGACAGCTTATCTGCTGTGTAACCTGAGCCTTTTCTCCATTGAATGGCTGCCCCCATTGCTACACAGCAGCTTATTTATATAAACAATAGTAGTGTTTCTGAAGCAAACACAGCAGTTTTACCAGTGCAGGGCAACACTGCATTATATTTTCCCTGGTGAATGCTGCCATGGAAGGTGACCAGGAAACAGAAATTACGGTAAGTAAAAACAATTTCCTGTTTTCATTACTTTAAAACACTTATTTTTTTGACGTTGCTGTTCCTTTAAAGCGGTATTTCCATCTTCTTCTTTTTTTTCTGCAGCATTTCAGTTGTTTTCAGATACTACACCAGAACTCGCTTTTGTCATTTGCTTTCTATTTTTAATTTTGGCTGTGTTTATTAGAAAAATAAGTAAATTGTAATGTTCCTCTCTGGTCTTTCAGTCTGACAGCTCATTCTGAAGAATGTTGGCAGTTGTATTAATTCTAGCAGCTCAGGTTAAAAACTTGTTACTCAGTAGGGCTGAGGAAATGTATCACAAAATGTAACATATTAGAACCATTTATGGAATAAAACCCAATGCCCCCTAAACTGCTCCAGTGAGACATGAGGTGAAAAATCAAACTATTCGTAAACTCTTATAAGACAATGTTTGGAAGGTCTACTACCCCTTTAGCATTCTCTTGCCATGGCTACTGGTATAACTCTGCTTGTAATGGTTTCTGTTTTCAAGCTCTCCTTATGGCTAAAGTACAAGTCATGCATACGTACATACCGACTAGTGATGTGCGGGCCGACCTTGCACTCGTCTTCACGGGCGGGTGCAGGTTGAGCTCTTCTCTTGCTCTCCCCGCCTGCCACCGTCAAATGTCCACTTCCGGGTCCGTCTTTTATAGACGCTGCGCCTTTTGCGATGTCATTGGGCAAGTCGGCACAGGTCTATAAAAGCAACCCGGTGGTCAGATGAGGGCCAAGGTAGGGTGGGTTAGGGTCAGGGAAATCCCGACCCGCACATCACTAATACTGACTTCTGTCTACCTAACATAAGAGTTGGATCTTTAATTCCTCAGAAGACTTAGGAATTTTTGTGGTGCATTGTTGTGTGGAGAATGAATACTTCTAATTTTGAAAACCTGAAAAATATTCATTGTTACCCTGTAATGCCTGCTGTCCAGAATTAATATTTTTATGGCTCGTGAGGAGTCTATTTTAATTACTTGCTACTTGCAATGCTGTACTGGCAAAAAATACCTGCCAGGTGGCAACCCCTAATTATAGGCCAACTATTTTCTGCTTGATCATTTGCAACGACCCCTACCTAAGCTTAGCTTCTCAACAGCTCAGTGTCCCAGACACTTTCCAAGATGGTGGCCCCCTGTGACAAGTTTGAAGTCCTGTATCATTGCTGATATGAAGAAGCTGAAATTTTAGGCTGGTACAATAAGTTCAGTAAATAAAATATTGCATTTTTAGCCATAATTCATATATAAGGTTTAGTTCTCCTTTAAAGGATGTGTGAACGTGAAGGGTGCTTTTGAGTACTTCAGCAATTTTACTTTTTTTTTGTTTTGTTTTTTAATTCCTTCCAGAGGTATATAGTGGTTTATAAACTTCTTATATAATAGAATTTTGTAACATTTTACCTACCTGAGCGTCCTTGGCAATTTTACATTTACTTATAAAAGGCTTACATATCCTTTAATCTTTTAGACTTTGCAATATGAAGTTAAAAAGAGTGTATTGTTAGGATTACATAATTTTTAACATGTGCTTAACTATTTATTTTAGATTGAAGGATTATCCTCAGTATTGTCAGCACTTGGCTTCAATTAGTCACTTTATGCAATTCCCCCATCACCTGCAGGAGGTGAGTGTCCTACTTATTGCAGTACTGCATAGTGTTTTGGGTTGAAAGAGGGAAATGTTTTAAGATTTGCCTATATATACACTTTTTGTTTTTTAAAATTTGGTTATCAAGAATTTTTAAGGATGTAAACCCAAATTGTGGTCCTGTATGCTATAGTATAAACCTTGGTGAACTATATAAAACCCTCTGACTCTGTGCAGATTTTTTACATACAGTACTTTAACATTTTCCCTACTTAACAGTGATTATATTGTGTTCAATATAAATGACCACAGAAGGAAAGGAACATAACCACTTGAACTAGCCAAGTATATATCCAGTATATATCCAGAGCTGTAGAGTTGGAAGCAATTTTGGATATCTGCAGTCTTAGTTGCCAGAAATGTACCTAATTACTTTAAATACAAGCACTGAAAATAATCAAATCCTATTTAAGCGCTTCTATGAAGCAGTATGTGGCAGAAGCAATTCTGTTTCTAACAAAAATACTTTATTTTGGATTGTATTTTAACAGCTCTGGATCTTTTATATTTACTAGACTCTGTTCAATCTCCAATTTACCAACTCTGTTTCCCCTTTCTGATCACAATATGCTCACTTTTCAACACACTAACTCCCTCTTCATCCCGTTATTCCCCAAACACGTACCTATGGCGACTTGCAAGCACTAGACATGTTGCATCTCTCTTCATCCTTTAATTCTCTTCACTCTATATTTTGACAGGAGGTGGCTGAAATATTAGCTACCTGTCTACTACAGCACACTCACCACTGCCCTCAATGAACTTGCTCCTGCGAAAACTAAATGTACTAGACCCAAGCAGCTTCAACCTTGGCATATTGCTCATACAAAAGCTCTCCAAAGACACTTGCGTGCACTTGAGCGTTGGCGCAAATTCCCCTTAGAATCAGACTTCTTGAGCTACAAATCGACCCTGTGATCCTTTAACGCCAGCTTTTCCTTAGCCAGACAAACCTACTTTACTTCACTTAATAACCCCCTTTTCAAAAAAAAACAAACTGCACAGCTTTTCTCTACCTTTCCCCCTGAGCACTTCAAAAACAAAATTGACACCATCCTAAGTGACATTACAGTATTAACCTAGATATTCACCACCCTTCCTCCACAGTCCCTCCATAGTCTCTTCTCTGCTGCTCCTCCCCTGTCACTGATGTGGAAGTCTCAAAACGTTTGGCTGCTTCTCACCTTACTACCTGCCCATTTGATCCCATTCCTTCCAAACTCCTCCGCAATGCCAATCCCCAGTCTAATAAAAGCCTTAGTTCATCTATTTATTCTCTTGATCTAAACTGGAGTCTCCTTCTCAACGAAGACCTGCTTTTGTCACCCCTATTCTAAAAAAAAAACGTTTTGATCCCTCCAACCTTGATAAACTCTGACCTATCTCTCTCCTACCTCTCATCTCTAAACTACTTGAGCGTCTAGTTTAAAAACCTACTAATGCCATTCCTCTTTGACAATACCCTACTGGATCCCCTACAATCTTGTTTTAGGCAACAACACTCCACTGAGACTGCCCTAACCCGACTAATGACCTTTTAACAGCACAATCCAAAACCACTTCTAATACGTCTTGATATCTCGGCTGCATTTGACACTGTGGATCATCCTCTCCTACTCCAATCCCTCAATTCTCTTGGCCTTCGTTACACAGCCCTGTCCATGTTCTCTTCTCCCCTGCCTAAGCATTCCTTTAGTGTCTCCTACAATGAAGTATCTTCTCCCCTTCCTCTTTCTGTTGGAGTTCCTCAAGGCTCTGTCCTGGGCCCCTTATTATTTTCTCTATACTTCCTCCCTTGGCAAGCTGATCAACTCGTGTGGTTTAAAATACCACCTCTATGCTGTTAATACTCGGATCTATCTCATCTCTGGATCTCAATCCAGAGCTCTTAATTCGCGTCTCCACATGCCCGTCAGTTATCTCTACTTGGATGTTACGATACCTTATTTTAAATCTCTCTAAAATGGAAATGGTTCTCTTTCCCCCCAAATAACACCCGTAACATCCCAGAAGTTAAATCTCTCTAAAATGGAAATGATTCTCTTTCCCCCAAATAACACCCGTAACATCCCAGAAGTATTTATCGTAGTTAACAATTCCAGTATCGTCCCATCTCCCCAGGCCCGATGCCTTGGGATTATCCTAGATTCTACCCTGTCCTTAACTCTTTATATCCAGGCACTTGTTGGGAATGCTGGCAGAAATTGTTTGATGCTAAGCTAGGTTAATAAATTCAAAATTAAACATTGACATTTCCTGCCCGTGATTTTTTTTGTACATAACTGTCAAAACAAAATACTGATACCTACAGAGAAAGCACTGTGGTGAAATGCAGTAGCATTGCTTTGTATAATCTGTACTGGAAATATAAAATGAATGTAATGTTTACTTTATTCTGTCACAAATAAAAACCATCTTGAGCAAAACGGTTTACCTGTGTGCAACTCTTAACTTTTTTTTTCCTTTTCTCAGTATATAGAATATGGTCAACAATCCAGAGATCCCCCGGTAAAGATGCAGGGCTCTATCACAACCCCAGGAAGCATTGCACTCTCTCAAGCACAGGCTCCTGCAAAAGCACCTAGCAGCAGTGCTGTTACAACGTCTACTACAACCACCCCAGCAAAAACCATCACAATAACTAGGCCTACTGGTGTTAGCTTCAAGAAGGATGTACCGGTAAGAAATGGTTTCCTTTCATGTGGATGTTTGTGTTGGAATTAAAATAAGAATTGTTTGTAACTTTTTGCTTTTTATGTAACGTTGAAAAGCATGGTCAGTTATAGGAAAATGTCACACTGGGCTAATGGTGGAGCTGCTATAAGCAACCCCCCCCTAGACTTGCATTGCAGTTGCCTGACAGACACTCTTGTCTAGTAGTAGGTGCCTGATAAAGTATTTATGCTTTTTCCTATGGTCAAAGATGAGGGTGCCAAAACAACTGATTATCCTTGTTTTTTTTTTTTTTCCTGGCAACAATTTTGGTAGTACTTTCAGTGAATTTAAGCTTTACTATAGAATGCTCCAAAATTTCTTTGTTTTGAATTCCTTTATCCACAGATACTGGGTTTTCTTTGCCAGATTCCTTAGAACTAAAATGCTCTGTTATGGACCCTGAAATCAGAAAGGGACAAGCAATTATTGTTTTACCAGCTACATTTTTAAGATGTCAGATTCTGGGTATTTGTTTTTTTTGTTTTTTTAATAAAATTCCAAATCATTTTACTAAAATCTATTTTAGTGCAGCTTTCGCTGATGTTCAAGGGCACCAAGTGCTTAAGAGCCCTGTACTTATAGTGGACCTGTCACCCAGACACACATCTGTACAGGTATAGGATCCCTTATCCGGAAACCCGATATCCAGAAAGCTCCAAATTACGGAATGGCTGTCTCCCATAAACTCCATTTTATCTAAATAATCCAAATTTTTAAAAATGATTTACTTTTTCTCTGTAATAATAAAACAGCAGCTTGTACTTGATCCCAACTAAGATATAATTAATCCTTATTGGAAGCAAAACCAGCCTATTGGGTTTATTTAATGTAGGGATGCACCGAATCCACTATTTTGGATTCGGCTGAACCCCCGAATCCTAAGCAAAAGATTCGGCCGAATACCGAATCTGAACCCTAATTTGCATATGCAAATTAGGGGTGGGAAGGGGAATTTTTTTTTTACTTGTTTTGTGACAGTCACGCGATTTCCCTCTCCACCCCTAATTTGCATATGCAAATTAGGGTGCGGCCAGGCACATGGATTCGGCCGAATCCTGTTGAAAAAGGGCGAATCCCTAATTTAATGTTAAAATGAATTTCTAGTAGGCTTAAGGCATGAAGACACAAATTACAGAAAGATCCATTATCCGGAAAACCCCAGGTCCCGAGTATTCTGGATAACAGGTCCCATACCTGTATAATAAAAGTCCTTTTCAAAGTTAACCTGAAATCCAAATTCTATTTTTTATCAACTATTCATAGCTGTTGTAAACTCTTTTAAAAATCTCAGCTATCCATCAAATATTGTCTGCCCCTCCTCTATGGCTTAGGCATATAGGCGGAGCAGACCATTACTTTCACTTTCCATTCAGCACTTCCTAGATGTCGCTGTTCTCCACACATTCCCGCGTTTTCTTCACCATTTAATTGTGTAGCCAGGGCATGTGGATGGACATCAGGTCCCCCATTCTGGTGCACAAACAATATTCTGCCTTAATAAGTGTCCACAAAATGGCTCATGCCTGCCTCCATAATGTTGAAGGTTTATGCTGGCCATAGATGTTCAAATTTTATTCCTTGTATGACGTTGATGTAGTGATCTAAAAATTAATGATGATGTTCTGGCCATTAATTAACAGAATGCAATTGTATGAAAGTTATGTCCTGGAAGTAGTAGTTGGTCACCCATGGATATAGTCAGGAAATACATGCAGAGATACATGCAGAGATATTATCATCCAACACATTTTCTGACCTGTCTGATAAACTAAAGACTGATTGCTGCATTATGAAAGTTGTAGATATTATTTTGGTCCAAAAATCATATAAAACTGCATCTATGACCACCTTTAGATATTCAGCCTGTTAAAATGCGCTGTTGAAAAGTTATCTGCCCTGCATGCAAATGAGCTTCTGTCTCACCAAGTCACTTTTACACAGATATTTTAAAACGTATCACATCATAAATGCATTACACAGTAAGAGGCAAGGGGTACTGACACCTGAAATACATTGATGAGAAGCAATGGAATCATTATCCACCATGTACATTATTCACAGTCAGAACGAACTTAAGTCACTTCCAAAGCAGCTTACTAGAAGGCTGCTCACACACCATTATTAATATATAATATTGTATGTAGTAAAAACGACACTATGGAAATCATGACGGTATTCCTTTTAAAGCTTGTGTGAACTGAACTGAGCTGCTCTCCAATGCTGGCTATATTTTGCCTCCAGCATAAAAAGCAGAGCACAGCATGCACCTGCTATTGATTCATGTACAAAAACTTTGAGCACTTCAGCCTATAAAATTGTAAATAAACCATATGGTGGCTAAACTGAGGAAATTAGTGCTTTGCACTGATTATTTTATATTTTATTTTATTTTGTTTAAGCCTTCCATCAACACTACCAACATAGACACACTCCTGGTTGCTACAGATCTTGCAGGACAGCTTGTTGAACCTCCAGAAAATGTTCAGGAGAAGATTGCTTTCATCTTCAATAATTTGTCACAGTCCAATATGACTCAGAAGGTAAGATACCTTAACCCCTTCTAAAGTTTTTCAGTAGGTGCGCTGAATGTGAAGACTGGTTAGTTACTGGTAGGCAATCTAATACATAGTTGTGAAATATTACACAGTGAACCATTAATAGACAACTGGAAGCTTTAAAGGGGCAGCCCAAAAAAAAAATCTACCTGCTGACTAATACTTTCTTACTGAATTTGGCAGCTGGAGGGGGAAGGGTAACAAGTGATATCAATCGCATGCATGTTGCACCGTTATGTCACAAGCATGTGCAGATGAGCGCTCGCTGGTCCGGTGCCTAGGGCAGCACCGGGCCTAAATATACTATTGTTTGTGACTTGTCGTAGACTTTAACTCTGAGTTGTGCCTAAAAAAAAAAAAAAAAAAAACAACAAAACCTGACTGAGCAGTTATACAATTTGCATTTGGTTTCACATAGCATTGTGTTCCACTGCATGTTTGCTGTATTTGGATATTAAAATCACATCTTGAGTTGCACGTAGAACACCTGCTGAAGTCTTGTAGTCCTTATTGCAAGGTATTGGGTGACGCACAGCTAGGCTGTGTAATTATTTGTAATTGCTCATAATTCAAAAGGGTTCAGTAGTATAAACTGTAAACTAATTTTGTAAGGTGATACTTTTTTTTGTAAATTTTAAGAAAAAATGTTAACTTTCCCACAAAATACCATAATGTCAAAATCATGTCTGCCACTTGTCATGTTAGAGTGCTTGAAATTCTTTAATTGTATTTTCAGGTAGAGGAGCTGAAAGAAATTGTAAAGGATGAATTCATGCCTTGGGTATCACAGTATTTAGTAATGAAAAGGGTCAGCATTGAGCTCAACTTCCACAGCCTGTATTCCAACTTTATGGATGCACTAAAGAACTTAGAATTCAACAAAATGGTGCTAGTGGAGACCTACAGAAATATCAAGGTACTCATTTTATTCTTTGAGCCTGTTAAAATGTAGCTTTCCCCTAAAGCTGGGTTATTATGGGCAGAAAGTGTTGACCAGCGTGGACACATTTTTGAACTTTTTAAATCTGAATTTCTATTGTGGGCCGAACAAGTCCATTTGATTTAATTTTCTGCTCACTCTTCAAGGCCTCTATTTGCAGTTTTTTCTGTGTGAGAGAAGGGCAACCTGGTCAATCTCATCTATATTGCTGTACATAACCAGCTTTAGCGGTATGGGGTGTTTTCCCCACAAGTGTAAGTCAGGTGCTGGAAGAAAATGTGAAATCATATGCTACATACTTTCTTAATGTGGCGGCAGTATGATGGGTTTGCCCTGCTCTGTTGCCTCTGGACCAGGACAGCTTGCCATGGATTGAACTAAGTTTGGAATTGTACCAGCAAATTCTGCAGGGAAATATTGGGGTATCTGGGAAATATCATGTTATCAGTCTGTGAACTGGAACTCAAGAAAAAGTAGGTCCTGCAACAAGACAGCAAAATTAAAATTAATCTACCAATGTGGTTAAAGCCAAATAAATCCATGTTCAGGAATGACCAAGTAACTAAATGAAGAAGCATTGGTATTGCATTATCTATTTTAAGGATTTGAGTGAAAAAAACAATGTTAGGTTGTATTTTTGCAAAAATATAAAACCCAAAAAGTGAAACTTTTATGCAGAAATATTAAAATCCAAAAGCCAAAAACTTTAAAGAACCTACTGTACATGATTGGCTGATATTGTACTTGATCATGGGGTAACCAACACAAGGGATTGTTCACCATCCAAACACTTTGTTTCACCAGAAATAATATTTTCAATTTGCTTACATTTATTTTTTTTAAAGGGAAACTTATCGCAAAAATGAAAATGTAATATAAGCTTCAGTGCCATAATGAATATAATCAATTATATATTCTGTACCATTTCATTAAATAATCAAGTTTCTGTTCAATATTCCTCTCAGCATCTGTTTCTCTTCATTCTGTCTTCATGCAGTTGGGTGTCAGATATTCATTGACATTTAGATTCAATATATCTTATTCAATATATTTTTCCTAGAATATGTATTGGAACTCCCTCAATTAAAATCACCAGACATCATGTCTCAGTACATGCAGGATTTATGCAAAAGGCAGTTAAAGTTTTGTTTGTACTTGAATCCGTTATATGACTGAGCTCCAATTTATCTGCTAGAAAAGGAATGATATATTGGATCTAACTTGTCGATGAATATCTGACACCCAACTTCTGCATGACGGCAGAATGAAGAGAAACAGATGCTTAGAGAGGGATAGTGAACATTAACTTGATTATTTCAGAAATGATGCAGAATATTTAATTGGTTGTATTTAGAAAGTTTTCTTATTTCAGTATGGTATCATTTTCACGATGGTTCCCCTTTAATAATTTTTTCCAGAATTTTGTTTGTCTGGCAGCTCAGCAATCCAGGTGCAGATTCTTAACTATTACAATTTGCTACATGAGGATACATTTCTCATTCTCGGCTGATATCGATTATATCAGCTGCCTTTAATAAAACACCAGGATTCTGCTCTGCAGGAGCAAAGATTATAAATGTATCAACTAATGTATCAATTTATATATTTAGAGCAGTTAACAGTTGACAATCCCCTCCCAGAGCTGCTTTAGAAAGATCAAAAAAGAGAACTGAAATTGTAAATTTCAATATTCTATAAAGAATCACAAATAGAATGTGATTGAAAAAAGTGTTTCTGGTGATTTATCTGAAAACTGGAAAAAAGTGTTGGACGGTGAATATCCCCTTTCATATGGGAAAGGTGCAGTGTAAGTATGTTGGGGGGTTTTTTTTGTAAAAAAAAATGTATTTTAATGCCTTTCATCCAGGTGCTTCTGACCTCCGATAAAGCTGCTGCAAATTTCTCTGACCGCTCCTTGCTGAAGAACTTGGGACATTGGTTAGGCATGATCACACTGGCAAAGAACAAGCCAATTCTGCACACGGTGAGTGACTTTGCACACTACATTAAAACTACATTCTTGAAGTTTTCTGCCTGTACAGATAATATGTAGTTGATGTACTATTATATTAATCTGATTGGTTGCTATAGGCAAACTTATTTGATAAAAAGCCCTTACTCCTTCTGTATTGAGTAAAAGTTTGTGCACTTTAAGAAATACTGTTTTATATTCTTTGCTATTTCTTCATACAGTTGTATGTGATTCCTCCTTAAAATCATTCATATGTATTCTCTAAGCATCACTAAAAAATGCAAAAACTCAGAATTATTGGATTGCATTTATAGTATAGATAAAAAGGTTGCAAAACATCAAAGCAAATTGCAAATCCTGCATTACTTAAAGGTCATTTAACCCCCCCCCCCATAAAAATGTAATCCGTGAACAGCCTGTTTAAAATCTTTAGATAAGTTCAATAGGATGAGTTGCTGTATTCCTCAAAAAACAAGTTGTTGAGGACGGAACAAAACAGGTTAAAAAAATAATATAGTGTAGTAATTCTATAAATAATTTAAAACACCCTTTGTGCTGTTAAGTGATTGATTGAGTGGTATAATTACCACGTGCTGTTTTACTTCCAAAAAACAATAACTATAGAAATAGATACAAACAATAAACTTAGTGTATGTTGCATATATCGCAACAACTAGTAATGTGAATTATAAGGAACCGTGTCACTGTGTTGCCGATTTAGCAGAGCTAATCCTACTCCTTAGACCAAGGTGAGATAAGAGAAGATAGAGAAACTGTAGTTTGGTTCAAATGGTAGTCCCCCAAAGGGATAGGATCCTCTGGTGGTATATTATACTCACGAGAGGGAATTCGTTTCAGGCAATTTAGTTAACCCCTTCTTCGATGTGGGCCTTTTTGAATCCTTCGTGGACATAAATTAGAGCAACATGTGTAGGTACTTTTAAAACATTTTAATAAATAATTAAAAGATACACTCACAAAATTCGCTTGGTAAAATCACGTGTAAAATATTTTGGAGATCTTATTGCGCTGCTTCCAATGTTAGCGTTCTCTATTATCTGCTGCGCGTATCTGCAAACTTGCCTCTGCCGTCTCCAAAATTCAAACTGTCTCCACTAACGCGTTTCGCCTGCCGGCTTCGTCCCAGAGTGGTGACCAGATACGCGCAGCAGATAATAGAGGACGCTAACATTGGAAGCAGCGCAATAAGATCTCCAAAATATTTTACACGTGATTTTACCAAGCGAATTTTGTGAGTGTATCTTTTAATTATTTATTAAAATGTTTTAAAAGTACCTACACATGTTGCTCTAATTTATGTCCACGAAGGATTCAAAAAGGCCCACATCGAAGAAGGGGTTAACTAAATTGCCTGAAACGAATTCCCTCTCGTGAGTATAATATACCACCAGAGGATCCTATCCCTTTGGGGGACTACCATTTGAACCAAACTACAGTTTCTCTATCTTCTCTTATCTCACCTTGGTCTAAGGAGTAGGATTAGCTCTGCTAAATCGGCAACACAGTGACACGGTTCCTTATAATTCACATTACTAGTTGTTGCGATATATGCAACATACACTAAGTTTATTGTTTGTATCTATTTCTATAGTTATTGTTTTTTGGAAGTAAAACAGCACGTGGTAATTATACCACTCAATCAATCACTTAACAGCACAAAGGGTGTTTTAAATTATTTATAGAATTACTACACTATATTTTTTTAACCTGTTTTGTTCCGTCCTCAACAACTTGTTTTTTGAGGAATACAGCAACTCATCCTATTGAACTTATTTGCTTGAACGGGAAGAGGAGAGCCCGACCGTGTTTTTGCTGGACTTTGGAACATACCAACCGGGACTTTCATTACTTTGGACTTTATTTAAAATCTTTAGATACCTGCCACTCTGGTTGTTAAAAGGTTAACAGTAAGGCTGCAGCATCCCCGTAATCACTTGGAAATCCTTCTCCTCCTCTTACCCACTCTGTCCCCTCCCTCAGGAATTTTCTTTGGCTGTTGCCTCATGAGCATGCTCAGTTCTTCACAGCTGGACTACTAAACACTCCCTCCAGTCTAACCGCCAGTGAAGAGATAACATGCTGGTTCCCATAGAAACTCTGCTCTAGCTGTCCGATCCTATATTTTTCTCCTGAGCTCAGCGTAACCATTACAGTGCTGAACCCCAGCAGAACTTTTTATCAAATTATGTTGTGCCTGTGTAATGCTGCATTCTGTATTGCATGAATACCATACATGTCCTGTTTGCAGATGTCAATGTTACTAATGATGTCAGAGGGAAAATGGCCGGCAGGTGAAAGCTGCTTTTTGTTTTAAGAAAATGTGATGGCGTTGTCAAGTGGAGGGGGTCTATGCAGTACAATTGATGTGTCTTGGGTGGGGAAGATATGGGCAACTTATATACATGGTAGGAAAATGTAGGCTTTACATGTCTTTAACTTTTCCTACTTTTCCTACGTTGTACCTGTTATAAAAAAAAATATGTAAATCAGAATGTTTATGCAGCAGGTTTTCCACAGGCTACTTCCCCCAAGCCAGGCTTAGTGTGTCTTTCTAACAATGTATCCAGAGTTATTTGTAAGCCACGCCTACTCAACCCTAGTAAGACTCCATATCCCATAATCCATTTCTCCAATCATGTGACTAATTCTAGCAAAAGCCTTTTTTAGGAGCCACATGGGGTTTCTTTGCAGCCCAAGAGTAGAGCTGCTTTGCATAATATTATCCCGCAGCACAAATGATCTCATATCAGGCTGTTAATTTTTAAGGGTAACTCCGGCTTCCAAACCAAAATTTGATAAAGAGGCCTACATAATACAGAAACCCCTAAAATATCAGTTACCGGTTTCTTCAAAAAGTATGAATAAATGCCATTTGCTATGCTGCAATCCAGCTGTTTAACAGATCTTATTTTTCTGCATCATTTGAAATCCTGGCAGGGAAGGAGGGACTAAACCAAACTTTTCCATAGCTTACAGACAGCATGCAGGAACTACATAACCCACAATGCATTGCACTGTGATATTCCATTCCTTATTGAATTCACCTGTGCAGGGAATTGTGGGGTTTGGTGGATGCAGGCTAAGGAGAGCTGTCAGAAACCATTAAAAATCATGAAAAGTCTGCATATTTTTTAATTGATGTATATTGCAAAGTTGCTTGAAATGAGTTACTTTTCAAAAAGCTTGTTATGGTTTTTGTGGAGTTCCCCTTTAAAGGAACAGTAACATGAAAAAGGAGATTTTGTGTACTCACCGTTAAATCTCTTTCTCTTCAGTCGCTTGGGGGACACAGGAGACGGTGGGTATAGCTAATGCCACTAGGAGGCAGGACACAACAGACTAAGAAATGTGACTCCTCCTCTGCTGGCTATACCCTCAGCAGTAGGCGGAGCCGGAATCAGTTTGTACCAAAGTAGTACTAAGTAGAGAATAACAACTAATAACTTGTAACTTGAACATATAGGCAACAGGCAGTAACATGTCTGACGGACAGAGAAGGGCCTCCATCCGGGAAGGGAAGTCCTGTGTCCCCCAAGCGACTGAAGAGCAAGAGATTTAACGGGGAGTACACAATCTCCTTTTCTCCTTGTCGGCTTGGGGGACACAGGAGACAGTGGGGACGTACCAAAGCTGTCCCCTATCCTCAGGGCGGGAAGGATAGGCCCTATGAGGAAGTAGCCACGGCGGCTTGGAGAACTCCTGCCGAAGCGTGCGTCAGATGCCGCAAAAGTATCAAAATGATAAAATTTTGTGAAAGAGTGGATGGAAGTCCACGTGGCCACTTTGCATAGCTGATCAGCTGATTCCTGGTTTCTGAAAGCCCAAGACGTGCTCATGCCTCTAGTGGAGTGCGCCTTGACTTTGACGGGAGGAACTCGACCTTGTGCCTTGTAGGCTCTTTGTATGGCTTGCTTAATCCATCTGGAGACAGAAGATTTGGCTGCTGGCAAACCCTTTCGAAGTCCAGAAGGGAGAACGAATAGTGCATCCGACTGACGGAAGTCCTGAACTCTGTTTAGGTATAATTTGAGGGCTCTGACAGGGTCCAGAGTGTGCAATGCAGCCTCCTTTGGATTGGAGGGTGAAGGACAGAACGTTGGAATGGTGATCTCCTGATTTAAGTGGAAATCCGACACCACCTTTGGCAGGAAGGAGGGTACGGTGCGGAGGACCGCTCTGTCGTGATGCCGTGGCGTTGTCTGGATGGATCTTTACCGCTTGGCCTGACGGGTCGCGTTGCCAGTGGGTCAGACCCAACCGAATGGCTCTGATTTCCAACAGGTTGATAGGTAGGGTCCGTTCCTCCTGGGACCACCTGCCTTGTGCTGAGCGTCCTTCCAGCACTGCTCCCCATCCGAACAGGCTTGCGTCCGTTGTCGGTAGACGCCATTGGGGTTCTCCCAGATGTCTTCTGGTGGACAAGTGTTGAGGGTTTAACCACTAAAGAAGGGATGTCTGGGTTTTGTGTGATAGACGGATCTCCTGTAGGAGGGATTTCTGTTTCCAGGCAGTCAGGATGTTCCACTGCAACTCCCTGAGGTGATGTTGGGCAAAGAGGACAGCTTCTATTGTTGATACCATGACCCCTAGAACTTTCATGCAGTGTCTGGCTGAGTGGGTTGGTTTGACCAGCAGCTTATTCACTAGGGCCTGGAGTCTCACAATCTCTTGTCTTGTGGAAGGGAGACTTGTTTGGTCCTTGTATTGAACTGCATTCCCAGTAAAATCATGGATTGGCTGGGAACCAGGGACAACTTCTCCCAGTTGATGCACCATCCAAGCTCTTGAAGCTTGGAGATCTGTAGGTAGTGTGCTGCCGAGAAGGAAGGAGCTTTGATCAACAGGTCGTCGAGGTAGGGAGTAATGGATATTCAGTCGTTTCAGATCAGGGCTGTGGCAGCCGCCATGATCTTCGTGAAGACTCGAGGGGCTGAGGTTAGTCCGAAGGGGAGGGCTGTAAATTGGTAGTGGAGGTTTTGGAAGGCAAATCGTAAGTATTTCCGATGGGGAGGGAAAATTGGGACGTGCAGGTAGGCATCTTTGATATTGAGGGATGTCAGGAATTGGCCCTCGGTCATGGCCGCAATGATGGACCTGAGGGATTCCATCTTGAATCTTCGAGGTTGGATGAACCTGTTGAGGCCTTTTAGGTCTAGAATGGGTCGTACGGACCCGTCTTTCTTTGGGACGACGAATAGGTTTGAATAGTAACCCTTGAATCTTTCCCCTATGGGAACTGGTGTGATCACTTCTGTTTGAAGGAGTTTTGAAATCACCAGACGAAAAGCCGTTTGCTTGTCCTGCTCCCGAGGGAGTCTTGTTCCCGAGGGAGTCTTGACATAAAGAACCTTTGAGGGGGCCGTGAGGAAAATTTGAGATGGTAGCCTTGTGACACTACCTCGTGTATCCAAGAATCCTGAGTAATTGAGAGCCAGGTATCCGCAAAGTGTTGAAGCCTTCCGCCTAGAGGTACCTGGTGAGACGGGGGAGAGACCCCGTCATGCAGAGGATGATTTGTCTGCAGGTCTGGAAGAGGGTTTGCGGTTCTGCCAGGTGGATCTGGTCTTGCCCCCGAACCTCCCTCTATTGGAAGGAGTGTGCCGTGGAGGAGATGACCTATTGCCCTTGTTTTGGGAGGGACGAAAGGACCTTCCTCTGCGAAAAGGCAAGTGAGGCTTTGGTTGTGGAAGTAATGTGCTTTTGCCTCCGGTCGCTTGACTGATGATCTTGCCAAGGTCAGGGCCGAATAGAAGCTTTCCCTTGAATGTAAGTGAGGTAAGAGACTTCTTTGAAGAAAGGTCTGCTGTCCACAATTTTAACCAGAGGCATCTGCGTGCCGCAACAGACAGGGCGGAGTTTCTGCTGATGATTTGTGCTGCATCTAAGGAAGCTTCACAGATGTAGTCATTTGCCTCTTTTATCTGGGATGCCCATTGCGCTAGCTGGTGGCGTGGGGCTCCCGAAGAAATTCCTTGAAGTAGAATGTCAGACCAGGACTGAATGGCCCTGCTAACCCAAGCTGTGGCTAGCACTGGACGGAGGGAAGTACCCGATGCTGAAAATTGGGAGCAAAGCAAGCCTTCTAGTTTCTTGTCCATATGATCTTTAAAAGAAGAAGCGTCAGGAACTGGTAGAGCTATATTTTTGGATAGACGTGAGACTGGAGCGTCCACTGATGGTGGAGAGGACCACTTGTCAGTTGAATCTGATGGAAAGGGGTACAGTTTGAGGAATCTGCGGTTTGGCTGGAACCGCCTCTCAGGCCTGTCCCATTCCTGTTGAATAATCTGTTCAAGTTGGGAATGAGCTGGGAAGATAGGCGAGGATCTACTGTTTCTTTTGAAAAGGGCTTTGCCAGCCTTGGGTATCTCTTTGGTCTCCTGTAGGTGGAGCATTTCAATGACAGAAGCTATTAGGGAGTCAACTGTTTCGGAAGAGAATTTTGGTGATTCGTCCTCTGGTTGATCTGAGGTGTGAGACAGAGAAATCCCCATCAGGTTCTGGTTGAGGTGAGGAGAAACCTGGGGAATTGCTTCCGCTTTCCTCGTCTGAGGGAGAAGGGGCTCTGCGCTTTGGGACCCTTTGTTTAGGATTGTCCAAGCGGGAAAGGAGCTTGTCCAGGGAAAGGGCCAATTTCGGAATCCCCGTGGCAAGATGGGAGGCCCAATCTGGAATGGCCTGAGGCTGATGTCTGACTGGTTTGGAGGGGAGGCCCTTTGGGAGGCCTGGTCCACCTGGGGAGGGAGCAGGACTTGGAGAGTCAGAAACCTGTGCGGCAGGTTTACATCTAGTACATAAGGGCTCCTTATGTCACCCTGGCAGCTTTTGCGGCATTTGGCGCAGGCCAGATATCTTATAGAGGCAGTGGATCCCCTGGAGAAAATGCCCTCGCTGGCACCTTCAGACATGTTGCCCCCAGCGTGTAGTACAATGAAATAAGATACTTGCTGTGGATGCCACTGCTGTTGGATAGCCAGGGAGAGAGCCAGAGGGTAGCGCTGGTGTCAGGTACGCAGTGAGGGAGAGCCCACTGAAGCCTGTGTCCCCCGTGCAGCAGGATAGTCTGGGAGAGAATGCGCTCCGAAGCGCTTGTCTCTCAGTGTGGGGAGTGAGGGACCGGAAGATCCGGTGACGTCACGGCCAGAGAAGCGCGCGAGAAAAAAGTGCGCGAATTGGAGGGGAGTGAGGGAGGCGCTGCTGTGAAGCAAGCGCTGCCTCAATGCACACTTTGCCTGCAATAAACAATGCCCAGCATGTAAAAGTATCAAACACGCTCTGCCGAGGGATAGGGGAGCGTGGCTGAGGTAGATAGAGGGCTAATCAGGGTCTGTGTGGATAGAAGCACCCTGTGTAGCCAGTGCCATATTTTCTTGTGGAATTCACCAGAGCCAGGTACAGCATAAGCCTTGTGGAGGCTGCTGATGGCAGGTGGGACACTCGAAGGGGTGGGGGGGGGGGAAGAGTACTCACCTACCCCAGGGCACAGATCTCTTCCTTGTCTCCTGGCCAGCCGACAATCCTTCTGCAGGAAGAAGTCGATTAGGCTGGATGGTCAGGGCTGCAGTTAGCCTTAGTGACGCCAGGGACAATCCACGTTGGGAGAAGTCATAAGGACGCACAGCTCAGTGCAGGTGACTTAGACTCTCCAGTGTAGAAGGTGTTGTATAGAGAGATAGTCATAACCTCCTTGGGACACAACAAAAACTGATTCTGGCTCCGCCTACTGCTGAGGGTATAGCCAGCGGAGGAGGAGTCACATTTCTTAGTCTGTTGTGTCCTGCCTCCTAGTGGCATTAGCTATACCCACTGTCTCCTGTGTCCCCCAAGCCGACAAGGAGAAATAAGTGTTTTAAAGTAATGAAAATATAATGCAGTGTTGCCCTGCACTGGTAAAACTGCTGTTTGCTTCAGAAACCCTACTATTGTTTATATAAATAAGCTGCTGTGTAGCAATGGGGGCAGCTATTCAAAGGAGAAAAGGCTCAGGTTACACATCAGATAGCAGATAAGCGGTCTGTCTGTCGGTGTTCTCTTTTATCCATTAGTTATCCTGTGCCATATAGCCGTTTTTCAAATTCCGCCATTGCTCCCCAGCAGCTTGTTTATATGAACTATAGTAGTGTTTCTGAAGCAAACAGATCAGTTTTACCAGTGCAGGGCAACACTACATGATATTTTCATTACTTTAAAACACTTACATTTTTTGGTTACTGTTCCTTTAAGGAATCTGACTGACAAAAGTGCCTATAACTATATTCCCCTAGTTCTGTTACTGGCAACTCTTTCATTTCAGTTATTCTGTATAGATCAGTGATATCCAGTGCATCCTCTGGGAATAATTTGCATGTTGTAGGCTTTTTGTTGTTGGTTGTAAAATACATAAAACTAACTTGCACATCATGTACTATGGAAAATACGCTATTCTAAAGAAGCAAAGAACTATACAGGTTCCATGTATGACTGAGCCCCTTTCAGTAAAGGTTGTCTTTACTGTTACAGCAGCAGACATAGTAGAGTAATATTAACTAAGGTGTGTGCTTCTCAATCTTTATACTACCTTCAGGCCAGGGTGGGACACCATATAGTATCTTTACAGGATTCCCTGCATAAACACCATAACCTAGCCATTACTCGCCTTCAGTTTTTTTTTTTTTTTGTTCTGTAGATCAGACCATTTTAGTTTGTTAAAGAAAAGTTAAAACCCTTACGGCCTATGGTTTTTCCAACTTTTTCCTCCAGGACTTGGATGTAAAATCATTGCTGCTCGAAGCCTATGTGAAGGGGCAGCAGGAGCTTCTCTACGTTGTGCCTTTTATTGCCAAAGTCTTGGAGTCTAGTGTTAGAAGTGTGGTAAGTATGGCAGCTGTACAAGTTGTACTTGTGTCTGACACAGTTCTCTAATTCGCAAGTGAGCTAATTGAGCAGATGTTTGCCTTTGGTTATGTGCTTATGAGAATTCATTCTGTCTGTCCACCATTGCTTATATACGCCTTGTTGTGTAAGTAATTATAACAATTTGGGTAGGTTTTGGGTTCCCAAAGGGCTGATTAGGGTCAGACGCAGACAATTTTTAAGACTGACTGCACGTCACTACTTTTATCAGTCAGTCACTAGACAATGAAAGCAAGTTCCTGATTGTCAAGGCATAATAAGCATTTTTAACTTACAATTGTTTCCAGGTTTTCCGACCACCAAATCCCTGGACAATGGCCTTAATGAATGTGCTAGCAGAGCTGCATCAAGAACATGACTTGAAGGTAATGTATCCTTAAAATAGTCACACCGTCACATGTTTGGCCAATTGTGACCTTACTGTCCACTGGCCAGTTAGTTGTATAACATTGAGTAAACCTGTCCATTGCTTCATTTGATGATAGTGGTGATGTTATTGCTGTATAATTTTAAATATTGACACTCTGGCAGTATTAAACGTGCTTTTAATTGCTCACTAAATGTTTACTTTCTAATATGCAAATAAGGGCATAACCGTATTAAATTGGTCTGCTGTCTTTTATGGATAGACCTGCAAGATTCATTCTCTTAGCCTCTGTTTTCATATGCCACATTGTGTATTCATGTGTTAAAAGGTATACTAACTGCAATTTTTGGGTCATGAAAATGTCAGTAGTACCATTTTGTATTTTTCACAATTTTAAATATAATATTTTTTTATTAGCTAAATCTAAAGTTTGAGATTGAAGTCTTGTGTAAAAATCTGGCCTTGGACATAAATGACTTGAAGCCTGGTAGCCTATTGAAAGACAAGGATCGACTGAAAAGCTTGGATGAACAACTTTCAGCTCCCAAAAAGGATGTCAAGCAGCCAGAGGAGCTACCTCCAATGACTAGTGCCAGCGAGTATGCCATTCGAACTGCTGGCAAACTTTGGGCCTCGGTGGAAAAGCAGGAATCTGATGCAGTTTTTACAGGTAGATTTTAGACATTTTGATAATGGTCAGGGACCAAAATTCAGTTAACCTTTCTTTAAAGGAGAAGGAAAGGTTAAAACTAAGTAAGCCTTATCAGAAAGGTCCATCTAAATATACCTGTAAACCCCCAAAGTAGTGCTGCTCTGAGTCCCCTGTCAAAAGATACACTGCATTTCTTTCCTTCTGTTGTGTACACATGGGCTTTTGTATCAAACTTCCTGCCTAAAGCTTAAACCTCATTGCCCTGGGCAAGAGCATGCTCAGTTTGCTCCTCTCCCCCCCCCCCTTCTCTACTGTAATCTGAGCCCAGAGCAGGGAGAGGCTCAGGCAGGAAGTGATGTCACACCATGTTAATCCTGCAGCTCCTATCCTAAACAAACAGTTTCTAGAGCTTCTTACTCAGGTATGGTAAAACATTCTACAGTATAAATATAGCATTCTAGCGTGCACTATTGCAGCTAATCTATTGGCAATAAAATGCCCACGTAGCTTTCCTTCTCCTTTAAAAAAAAAATAATTACAGGCCACAATCTACATGCCACTGTGTATTTCCTTTGTATGTGACCTTAGGTTTGATGAATCAAAAAGCTGTTTGCTGTAATTATTTTGTCAGCGTTCATAGCTATCAAAATGGTTTGTAACACAAGCCTGCAAAAGAGCTGTGTTGGGCTTATTAAAAAGATCCATATACACTATCTGGACTTCCAGAAATGGGTATAAATGTATTTTTTTTTTTTTGTGACCTAACTTGATACCACAAATATAAATTTTTTGAAGGGATTATTTTTGGGTCCTTTTCATAGTGGGTGGTTCACATATTCTTTGGAAAGTAGACATTTTTCAGGTTCTAGAAGTCTTTAATTCAGATAGTATTTATACAACTTTATTTTATATGTCCAACCAAATGAGCTTTGTGTTCTAACTTAATGTTTGATTTTCCAGCAACAGCTACTGCTCCACCACCAAGCACAACATGCACTGCAACTGTTCCACCACAGCCTCAGTATAGCTACCATGACATTCATGTTTACTCCCTGGCAGGCCTTGCTCCTCATATCACACTTAATCCCACAGTAAGTATGCAGATTTAATTTATTTTTTTCTGCATTTTTAGGGTGTAGCTCCTAAATACTGGTGAACATAAGTTGGGAGTTAAGTTAATTTGCTATAAAAGTTAAATAGAAGTCATTCAGTTTATTTTTTATGGTGCTTTAAAGGAGAACAGCATTTTTTTTTTTGTTTTTTTTAAAAAACACTTATTAGAAAGGTTTCCTTTTGTATGACTTACAGGACTGACTTATTCCTGTCTTCCTGCTGGCATTCTGTAGGAAATGCGCTGCGTGATGATAGCGAGTCCAGGAGTTGGCTGACGTCACCAAAATAGCTTACTGCTTCCTCCCCACTGCCTCGTGCAGCCTTGAGCGACGTTTTAGGCAATTTTTGCCTATTGCGCAAGTTTGTAAAAAGAGACTTTCTCCTCAGCAAGAATGACATGCGTCATAATTGATACGCCTCTCTCCCATTCTGTGCATTCTATTGGTGTTTAAGATGAACACGTGCTTGAAAAATCGTTGGTTAATCACATATAAATTTAATACTAATTACAGACCTCGGTCAGACAAAACACACAGCCTTTCCTCCCTTGTTCGCAACACTATCTTGTAAGCGGAGTGGGAGTTTAGAACAGCATTGCGTCGCTATGGTAACAGAAGCTCTCACGATAGTGTTGCGAACAGGGGAGGAAAGGCTGTGTGTTTTGTCTGACTTGAGGTCTGTAATCAGATTGCACTTATATGTGATTAACCAACGATTTTTCAAGCACGGGGAGGTCAGTGGGGATCTCAGTTGAATGGGGAAGTGACAGATATACTTAAGAACATGGCACCCGCTAATTCTTAAAGTGGCTGACATTTTTTTTTTTTAAATTGCTTTTTGAAAGTGCTGTCCAGTGTCCATGTATTAGACCAAAAAGCTGACTGTTTTGTACAACCCTGTAGGCAGGGGGCCTTATTTTCCATGGAGAGGGCCACTTCTTGATTGTCGGCCTCCAGTTGGACATGCCTGGCCTATGCTATGGTTCCAAAACACTCAACATTTATTCAATTCCAATATATATGAATAGCATGACAAATGGGGGATAAATGGGGTATACTAAGCAGAGTCCTCTTTACTTGTTGTACCTTTTACCTAATGTGCTTTGAGAGACATTTACCATACACCAGCCAACAATATAACATTAGTAGATTTTCACAGATGTCAGTTTTATGTCATGCCCATGGCAGAGTTTTCTAAATGTTGCAGAACCTGCATACTAAGCTTGGTATAGCTGAGGACAATGAGTTACTTTAAACTATAGCTGTATTTGCATGCAGAACAGAAAAACTAGGAGAAAAGTGTCTATTTTTTTGGTGAGCCTGCAATTGCATCCATACATAATGCAGCTTTTAATGGGGAGCTACTGTATTTGTAATGCTTAATAGTCTCAACTTTTTTCCTCCCTTAGATTCCTTTGTTTCAAGCCCACCCACAACTGAAGCAGTGTGTAAGACAGGCAATTGAAAGAGCAGTCCAGGAACTTGTTCACCCTGTGGTCGATCGGTCTATTAAGATTGCAATGACAACCTGTGAGCAAATTGTGCGCAAAGACTTTGCACTAGATTCTGAAGAGTCTCGTATGAGGATTGCTGCTCATCATATGATGCGTAACCTGACCGCTGGTATGGCTATGATTACATGCCGCGAGCCCCTGCTCATGAGCATTGCCACCAACCTGAAGAATAGCTTTGCAACAGCTATGCGGGTAAGATTAATTTTACTACTATTGCCGAGTGGTGGAAAGCATTACTTTTACTGAACTATCAGAAACTAGGCCCTTTTAAAATTCTTATAATGATCAGGCTTAAAAACGAAAACCTTTGTGGTGCCTGTTTATTAGGACATTCTCTGTAATTTCACTATGTATTCTATGTTTTTGTAACCTGTATTAAAGTGCAACTGCTAGGGTTTGGATTAGTTTCGTTTATCAGATATTGCTGGAAAAAGAAACCTCTATATCCTCTAATTTAGTAATGTTTGTTCCTTTTAAGGCTGCTTCCCCTCAGCAGCGAGAAATGATGGAGCAGGCTGCTGCACAGCTTGCACAGGACAACTGTGAATTAGCCTGTTGTTTTATACAGAAGACTGCAGTGGAAAAGGCTGGACCTGAAATGGACAAGAGACTGGCAACTGTAGGTTTTGTTTTTTTTAAATACATTTTTATATGCTCTGTTTTCCTTATGGTAACTTATTTTCATACTATGACTTATGCTTTGTTAAAGGAATAGTAACATCAAAAACTTTAGTTTATCAAACTAAGCAAAAAATAATGTTTTGTTCCCCTGCATGGGTAAAACTGGTGTTTGCTTCAGCAACACTACTATAGTTTATATAAACAAAGGTTCTGTGTAGGCATGGGGGCAGCCATTCAAGCCCAAGAAATGCACAGGCCACATAATGGATAACAGATAAAACACCATTCTATGGTACTGGTATGTGCTATGTAACATGTCTGCCACAGGGCAACACAATAACTTATTTTAATCAACTATAGTAGTCTTTCTGATGTAAACATACCCGTTTAACCAGTGCAGGGTAAGAATATAATATATATGAGAGAGAGAGAGACTTTTTAATATTGTAGCTAAATAGATCTTTTTTTCTTTGAGCAGGAATTTGAACTGCGAAAGCATGCAAGGCAAGAAGGTCGGCGTTACTGTGATCCTGTAGTGTTAACATACCAGGCAGAACGTATGCCAGAGCAGATACGTTTGAAGGTGAGTGTGCATTTGTTTTAATAGACCACAGTTGACTTAAGAGTAAGGATTTTCCTTCTCAAGCTTTTTCAGTGGACAGAACTGCATTTAATTTCATATAAAGATATGTACTTTATTGCTACCAAAACAGGGAGACTGAAGGTGGGAATACACTATAAGATGTGCTTATTTGGTAGCCTTTCAAATTGAGCAGATATTTACCACCAACATGCAAGGTTAAATTTGTGCTGATCCTATATGATCATAACGGGGGCCAAGGGCAACTCTTCAAAAAGATGGAGCTTCCAAATCTACCCGAAAAAATAACATTTTTAATCAAATAATGGTGGGGCAGGGCATTTGGAGGGGATATGTGGCTAAGATTTCATGAGAGCACCACAAATTCAGCTTTTCTCTAGGTCTACTTGGGGGACACAGAGCAGTGGGGTATAGCTGGCACCGCTAGGAGGCAGGACACAAAAAAAATAGAAACTTGATGCCTCTCCTCTGTAGGCAGAGACACTCGGTTTTGTTGTGTCCTCAGGAGGATAGGACCATCTCCTGCATTCAGGAGTATTTTAGTATTTATTTTGCTCTTTGTATTTCATTACAATTCCTTCACATTATATGGAGCTGGACAGCTACACTGAGTAGTCTGATCCATTACTTCAGGATGTCACCGGGGTCTTGTGCTCTGCAATGACCATCCAGCATTGATTCCCTCCCTCTGTCATCCAGAGTGAGATTGCACTGGCCTGGTTTCATCCTGTGGCTGATTCCTCCTTATATGCCTCCAGGATCCCTACACTAGGACTCTGAGAACTCCTGCCGTGGCTCATTTAAGGTAAGCATATATCCTTAATAGCCAGCCTATTCACTCTCTGAGCACCCTCCCCCTCTTCACAATCCATCTGCCTTTATAGCACAGCAGTATAGGAGACTTTGTTGCAACCTGCAGGTCGCTAGTTCAGACCTAGGCAGTATGTTAAACAGCCTCCACTAAACACACAGGCAGGCAATGGCACTTGTTTTCCAACTGTCCTCACTGTCAGCAGCGCAAGAGTTATTGTGGGCTTAGCACCAGTTGCTCACCACTATTTTACAAGCAACTTCACCGGGGCTGTCTTTCACACTACCTGGGGAGGCAACGGCTGGGCCAGATTTTGCGCTTACGGTGTGCGCAACCCCGAAACGCGGCGACGCTCCAGTCTCCATTACTAGCAGACTCACCTCGCTGGGTGATGAACACAACAGGGCAGTACTTCTGACATGGGTTTTTTTTTTTTTTTTAGCTATTGCGACAGGGCAGCAGGCTTTGTAATTACTGCCTTATCAGGCTTCTACTCTCCTACAAGGCTTTGCTCCCAGCAGTACCCTGGGGAGGCAAACTACTTAATCGGTTAAGTATTTAGCTTGTGCCAAATGCCAAAAATGCCTGCCATCTGGTCACAAGGACCCTTTTTGTTCCACGTGCAATCCAACTGAGGCCTTTTCGGAAACTTTGTCCTCAGGTAAGCCAAGCCTTCCATGGGGACCCATCAGGCCAGCCCGGGGACTCCACCCACCTGGACCCCAGCCACCCCCAGAATGGGCATCTCAGCTTGCCGCCGGCATTCCTAAATTGGCTCTCTCCCTTGATAAACTGCTAGCGCCGCTAGATAATCCTCGGCCTAAGCCTCCAAAACTTAGAGCCCCCTCTCCTTCCAAGAATGAGTGTGAGGCGGAGTCCATCACTACTTCTCCCCTGCCACCTGACTCCGAGGAGGATCCAGCCCTGTCTGATGGTGAACTATCTCACAGTTCCGACCAAGAGGAAGCGGACTCCCCCCAAACCACCCTCCGAGGCCATTGATTCCCTCATCTCCTCAGTATTAGAGACCCTTCATTACAGGAGCCTGAACCTAGTTACAGTACTTCCACCTCCTTGTTTAAGTGCTGCAGCAAGTCCTCACCTTCCTTTCCCTCATGCTCAACTCGAGCAAATTATCCAACAGGAATGGTACAAGCCAGAGAGACATTTCCAGGCTAACCACTATATCTCAAACTATATCCCAAACTATATCCTTTTCCACAGGATCTAATGGAAAAGTGGACATGCCTGTCTCTTGACTATCCAAGGATAGTTGACTGCCTTACCAGTTCCTGATGCAGCCTCCTTCAAGGACACCATGGACAAGAAGCTTGAGGGCATTCCAAGTTCCAACTCTTCTCTGCTTCAGGTACCTCCCTCCGGCCGGTTCTAGACTCAGCTTGCGTAAGTAGAGCCGTCCATTCTTGGTCGGACTCCTTATGCCGAGTGATTGCCACAGGGGTCCCCTGTGAAGAACTCAGGCGCTGCACGACACAATCGACAAGTTTATCTGTTCAAAGGTCATAATCCCTGTTCCGACCGAGGAGAGATTCCCAGGCTATTATTTGAATTTGTTTGTAGTTCCCAAGAAGGGCGGATCTGTTCGGCCAATCCTGGACCTCAAAGAACTCAATACATTCAGTCGACCACAAAGGTTCAAGATGGAATCCCTCAGGTCTTTCAGTGCGGCCATGTCCCCTGGCCAATTCCTGGTTTCTCTGGACATAAAGGACGCCTACCTTCATGTCCCAATTTTACATCTCCATCAGAGATTCTTGCGATTTGCCTTCCAAAATCACCACTTCCAATTCACGGCCTGACTTAGGCCCCTCGTGTCTTTACCCAGATCATGTCAGTGGCCACTGCTCTAATCCGCACCAGGGGGATCTCCATAACTCCTTATCTGGACTATCTCCTGATGAAGGCACCCTTCTTCGCAGAGGCCCAGCAGGCGTTGCACTTCACCATGGTTCGGTTACAGGAGTTGGGTTGGTTCATCAACCTGCACAAGTCTTCGTTAACCCTGAGCCAATCCATGGCCTTCCTCGGGATGCAGTTCAACACCCAGACACAAACTGTCCCAGCGACAAAGTCCAGCATATACGGACCCTCGTGCGTCCCACACTGCTAGATTCTACACAAAGGTGTTGGGCGTCACAATAGAAGCAGTTCCCTTCGCCCAGCATCACCTCAGGGAGCTTCAGTGGAATATTCTTGTGGCCTGGAGGCGCAAATCCCTTCTGGAATTTCGTCTATCCCGCAGGACTGGAGTCTCTCTTCGAGATGCAAACCAGTCACCTGACCAGGGGCAAACCCCTAGGGGATCCACAATGGCGACTGCTCACCACAGATGCAAGACTCTCGAGTTGGGGAGCAGTGCTGGAGGGTCAGTCAGCGCAGAGTCGGTGGTCTCTAGCGGAACGACATCTTTGCATCAACCGTCTTGAGATACGAGCAATCCGACTCGCCTGTCGGCCATCTTCATTCCAGGTCTCTAAAACTGGGAAGCAGGTTATCTCAGCAGACAATCCCTAGACCCCGGCAAGTGGTCTTTAAAGGGTGACATCTTCCACAAGATCATTCAAAGATGGGGGACGCCAGAGGTCGATCACGTCACAATCAAAAAGTTCCTCTCTTCTTTGCAAGGTCCAGGGACCCTCTGGCGCTGGCGGCAGACACACTCACCTCTCCCTGGGACTTCCATCTCACGTTCATTCCAAGAACGATCAAGAAGCTTCAGAGAGAACACATTACTCTCATCCTCATCTCTCCAAGATGGCCCTGTCGATCCTGGGTCTCGAATCTAGTACATCTCTCAGTAGAGGAACCTTGGACTCTCATCCCGGACCTTCTCTCTCAGGGTCCAAATCCTTCACCCTTGTCCTGCCAACCGCAATTTGATGGTGTGGCTACTGCAACCGCAATCCTGAGAGGGAAGGGGTTCTCTGACGCTGTAATTCTACCATGCGTGCAGCCTGCAAACCGGTCTCCAATAAGACGTACCATCTGGTCTGGTCCGCTTACCATTGGTGGTGCCAACGTAATGGTTTCAATTCACTGAAGTTTTCCACTCCACACCGTCTGACCTTTATACAGGAGGACTGTCTCTGGACATGTCCCTCAGGTCGCTGAAATCTGTTTTTGGCGCTTTCCATACTGTTCCTAAGACGTCTCACCTTGCTCCCCGATGTTAAGATTTTTCTTCAGGGAGTGGCCCACATAAAGCCACCGGTATGTTCACCGGTGCCCTATTGGGACTTAGGACCCTAGTTCTACGTACCCTGCAATGTGCTCCCTTTGAGCTCATGGATTCTATTCCACTTCAGTGGCTCACTTGGAAAACTGTTTTTCCGCTGGCTATAGCCTCAGCACAGAGAGTATCTGAGATCTCTGCCCTCTCCTGTAGGTCTCCTCTGTTGACCTTCCACAGCGACATGGCAGTACTTCATTCTTCTCCCTCTTTTCTTCTCAAGGTAGTTTCCACTTTCCACCTCAACCAGGAAATTACGATTTCTGCCCATCCCTTTCCAATGCCAAGGAATAGGCACTGCACACCCTCGACCCCGTTAGGGCCCTCAAGTTATACCTGTACCGTGTCGAGGACATCAGTCAATTGGACTCCTTGTTCATCCTTCCCTCGTGCCCTCTCAGGGGCTCACCAGCTACTAAGACTACCATATTCCGTTGGATAAAACAAGCCATCCAGAGATCCTATTCAAAACCAAGCCTCAGCGGAACAGTTGTGCAAGGCTGCAACGTGGACTTCAGTCCATACTTTTGCCAAATTTTACCAGTTTGGCACCTGACACCCGCTACGGCAGGAAGGTACTTCAGGCTGCAGTGGCTGGTTCCACGTAGGCCTCTACTTCCCGCCCTTGATTCAGGGGCCAGCTTTGGTAGGTCCCCATTGTCCCTGTGTCCCCCAAGCAGACCTAGAGAAAAGGAGATTTTGTGTACTCACCGTTCAATCTCTTTCTCTTAAGTCGCTTGGGGGACATAGGGCTTCCTTCCCTGGTTAGATGCCTTCTCTTGACTTCAGACTTGGTTGACTCAACCATCTGTTCTTCTTGAAATTACTTATCAGTTTTTCTGTTGATTATTAATAACCTCCTGTTTTCTCCTTTGGTACGAACTGAGTGTCTCTACCTACAGAGGAGGGGTATAGCAGGAGGAGGAATCCAGTTTCTATTTTTTTGTGCCCTGCCTCCTGGTTGTGCCAGCTATACCCCTCTGTGTCCCCCAAGCGTCTGAAGAGAGAGATTTAACAGTGAGTACACATCTCCTTTTCTGCCAGACCTAATTTAAACTTTTGAGACTCTTTACTTCATCATTGCATGAAGTTTTATGTGATTTTTTTGAAAAGTTTGAAAGATATAAAAAAGTTAATTGACACAACAATCCTGTTTTGAAATGAGGAATGGGATTGCCAAAAGAGTAATTCAATGATGAGGATAACACTTCAAAAAACATTTTACTCTAGAAACACAATGCATGCTTGAACATGACCCCTGCTGGCTTTTGCGGTATAGGCAAGAGTGAAACAGGCAATCTAGTCACTAACAAGCCTTTTACACAAGATAGGGGACACACAGTAAAAATAAAAAATTGTCTGAATATACATTAAGGGAAAATGAAAGTTTTAGGAACCCTTTTCAATTCATTAACACTGGCCAGTTAAACCTTCATTTGTTGGTCAATATACACTGTGACTCCAGGTGGGCAATTTATTGCTATTTGGGACCATCTGATAGCATGGACAGTTATGTAGCCAAACACCTGGCAGAATTGGAAATCCATTGGGTGAGGAATGCATCAGCATGTTGATGAGGTCCTTCTTGCCGGATGGGTCTCCTTACTTATAAATCCGATTGGGCCCATCTGGAGGGTTACCTAATCTCTCTACATGTGGCCAGATTAACCCAAGGTAGTCAATCTGTTTTCTTTGAACAGCTTACTTCAAGTGAGATCATTAAGCATTATCGTTAAGCTATGATTGATGCACTAGTGCAAACAGTGTTACAAATTAATCTTTGCAGACTTCATTTTCTTGCTTACAAATTAGACATTGTTAGGACTGTCAAGTACAATTTAAAGTGCATATAACCAATTTGTGCCTCATGCCTTCCATTAAGCAAGGATGCATTTAAGCCATGATTTGATTTTAATTATCAATAACTTTTTCTGTCAGGTTGGAGGTGTGGACCCTAAACAGCTGGCTGTTTATGAGGAATTTGCACGTAATGTTCCTGGATTTCTACCCACAAATGACTTAACCCAGCCCACGGGGTTTCTGGCTCAACCTATGAAGGTATGCCATATAAGTACAAGGATTTTTGTGTTTTTTATTTAAAAACAAAATGCATTTTGGAAAACAGGTGTTCTATATAATTATAATCCTACTGTCTTGTTTCAAGCAACAAGCCTGGGCCACAGATGATGTTGCACAGATCTATGACAAGTGCATAACAGAGTTAGAGCAGCATTTACATGCAATCCCACCTGCACTGTCAATGAATCCACAGTCTCAAGCTCTGAGAAGTCTACTGGAAGCTGTAGCTGTTGCTCGAAATTCAAGGGATGCCATAGCTGCACTAGGACTACTGCAAAAGGTTAGAATGTTCACATTTTTTTTTTGCTAATTTTTTGAATAAGGGTCATTATAATAGATGGGGGCTGCAATTTAAATGAATTTCAAGACTGTCCAAGGAGACGTGAGGCAGTGACGTGAGGCAGTGACTGATTGTGGACTTAATAATTTGAACTGGTGGAGTGGGTGACTCTTTGGTCTGCCTCTGAGAAACCACTTAAAAGGACAATGAAGGGTGAGTTTACTGGAGGGCTGATATGTTGGGCACACTGCCTCCCTTCCAGTGATTACAATAGCTATGCTTTTTTTTCTGGCATAAATAAGTAGCCCATAGAGTATAGACTCACAAGAAAGCAGTTATCCTGTGTTGGCCCATACTTCATCAAAAGGGAATTCACTTTAGTGGTTGTTTTGGTTATAAATTTTTGTAAGCTATTAAAATGGATGTTTTTATTTTTCCACTTAACATGAATATTCTCATGTTTGAATAGGCTGTTGAAGGGCTACTAGATGCCACAAGTGGGGCAGATGCAGACCTTCTTCTCCGTTATCGGGAATGTCACCTTCTGGTACTAAAGGCCCTGCAGGATGGACGTGCCTATGGTTCTCCTTGGTGCAACAAGCAAATAACCAGGTTTGTAGATGCTGAAACTGTTTAGCTCAGTGCTGTCCAACTTCTGTGGTACCGAGGGCCAGAATTTTTGTGGCCTACATTGTTTAGGGCCTATAATGGAAGCCAGTGTTAGCCGCTCCCTGTTTTTAAACCACATCCATGTCCCCAAAATACCATGTACACATTAAAGTAACATTGAAAATTTTGTGTTTTAAAGTAATAAAAATATAATGCAGTGTTGCCCTGCACTGGAAAAACTGCTGTTTTTACTTCAGAAACACTACTAATGTTTATATGAATAAGCTGCTGTGTAGCAATGGGGGCAGCCATTGTGTTATCAGTTGTCCAGTATTTAACAGGTGCCATATAGCATTTTTTCAATAGCCTACACAGCAGATTGTTTATACGAACTATAGCATTGTTTCTGAAGCAAACATATTAGATTTACCAGTGCAGGGCAACAGTACATATTTTCATTACTTTAAAACACGTTAATTTTTCGGTGTTACTGTTCCTTGTGATAGCACACCAAAAAACTAAATGGTTTGTGCTTGCTGTAGGGATATCACTTCTTATATGTGGGAAAAAAGTTGTCCTATTAAGACACTCTTAAATCCATATGCCGCCTCCTCCCCTGTGGATAACCCAGCACCCCTACCCCAAATTAAACACTTTAGGGTCCCCTAACAACCATTTTTAAATGCTAACAAACCCCAAAGTATGACACACAGGGAGCATAGGGAAGACAGAACAGGAGACAGGGAAACTTATCAGGACCACTCTAAGATGTACTACATACAGTGACACAGTGCTGGTATCCACATTTTGATTAAGGGGTGAACTATGTGGGCACTTTCAGTCTGGGTCTCGGGTGTGAACAGTAGAGGTGTTACAAGTGTGAACAATGCGGGGTATTATATTTGTGAGCAGTATAGGGGATTAGTCTGAATTTGAGATTTAAACAATGTAGGTGCCAGGTAATCTCAGTGCTGATACCTTTTAAAGTTTACACAAGGCCTTATGCCAGTTGGACAGCACTGGTTTAGCTGATATATTTGCGTTTTCAAATGTCACTGATGTTCTTCTCGTTTGGGAATTCCTACTCAGGTGTTTAATAGAGTGCCGAGATGAATATAAATATAACGTGGAGGCTGTAGAGCTTCTGATCCGGAACCACCTGGTGAACATGCAGCAATATGATCTCCATTTGGCTCAGGTAATGCAGCTAAATATTTAAGTTGTAGACAGAAACATAACTAGGGGGAGACGGGCCCGGGTGCTGACCATGCAACCCACCCACGTTTTTTCGCTGGTGCAAACTGCCAGCGCGCTTGCAGGGGGTGTGGGCCCTGGTACAATGACACCCCCTGCTTTTCTGGTAGTTCCGCCACTTCTTTTAGACACTTGTTTTTTTTTATTTTCCATCATCAACAAATTTGACATTTATATACATATTTTTGTCTTTGCTTTCCTTACCACACACTTTTATATTTGACAACATTTTTTTCTATTTTTGTGTAGTCCATGGAGAATGGCTTGAACTATATGGCTGTGGCCTTTGCCATGCAGTTAGTTAAGATACTACTTGTGGATGAACGAAGTGTGAGCCATGTGACAGAGGCTGAATTTTTCCACACTATTGAGACTCTTATGCGAATTAATGCACACTCAAGAGGCAATGCCCCTGAAGGGTGAGTTGAATGTGTTGTCTTTATCTGTAGCAGTAGTAATGTAAATCATATTTTGTGCACCTACAATAAATGTTTAAATTGGTCTTTTAAGCTGATTAAACAAGGGATCTGCAATTTATGGTAAATGTTCCTTTATGGTAAAAAGTTGTTAGATGCAACAACCTGACACAATAGTGCTAAAACCTTATTTTGGGCTATAGATAAAGGCATAGGGGAGCACAAACCTTGGTGAAGCATTAAAATGGTAGATCCCTTTTAGCAGTCCGCTAGAATGCAGCTTCAGTGTTCAGAAAGAGAAGTTATATAGCCTTTTAAAAGTGTTTCTAACTGGCCTTCAGCTTACCTGTGTGATTTCTAAATTAGTTTGTGGCAGTTGTGTTATGTAACTATTGATGCAGTGAGAGAACTAATAACTTTTTATTGCTACAGAACAATTATAGTTTTTCTCCATTGTCTGCTTGGGGGGACACAGGGACAGTGGGTATAGCTGGCACCACTAGGAGGCAGGACACATAATAAAGAACTAGTCCCGCCTCTGCCTGCTATACCCCTCCTCTGCAGGCAGAGATACCTCAGTTTTGTTGTGTCCTCAGGATGTTAGAACATCCTCTACTTCTGTCTCAGGAATTAATTCATTTTATTAATTTATCTTAATTGAAGAGGGACTGGACATTTACACTGAGTAGCTTGTCTTCACTGTCCACCTTCCAACATGATTGTCACCGGGGTCTCTATGAGCTCCCTGCACAGACCACCCAAGTATGACTCCCTCCCTCTTTGTTCCTCACAGAGAGAGGCTTCACTGGCCGGTAGACGGGGCAGTTGTCGAGCCACCTAAAAGGTAAGTGACCCTCTCTGTGCCTGCTGTTTTCATTGCACATGTAGGAAGGACGATCAGATTGCTACTAAGGGCATTTATTTGCTTGGTGGGACAAGCCAGAGAGGTGCAATTAATTCACTCTATCTGGGTGTGCTTCGAGCGCCATATCCCCATGCTTTCGCCTGGCGTGCATCCTGGAAGTGCTCAACTAGAATGTTCAGGTGCCTTCTTCCCTCATGGCGCAAAAGCCGGAAGTGCACACTGAGAGTCCTGTACGCACCAAAAGTGCAAGTTCTCGCTCATTCTTTCGCACTGTCTTGGCGGCTTCACAATGCTCCTCCCATGGGCGCCTTCTCCACTTTCAACTGCAGCTCAGCAAAACAAGCACAGCCTCTACAGCAGAGCACCATGATACCTCAGGACAAGCAGACTTGTAACTAGTAACGGGGTTCTTAGCTGCTGCCGCTACCAGCAGACACTACCAACCCCCCCTTTTTTTTATATATATATAATTTTTTTTTTTTTATATATATAGATTTATTTATTTTCAGGCACACCATATCTGAGGGTTCAGTTGACAACCTTTTTTCCAGGGCAGTTATTTCTGCATCTGTTAAAATTTTAGCTTGTTCCAAATGCTGCAAATGTCTGCCACCAGGTTGCAAGGATCCACTGTGCTCCACCTGAGGCCGTTCTCTAGACAGACTTGGCCCAGTTAGACAACCCTAAGCCTTCCAAGCGCAGGGTCCCCTCCCCCTCTGAGGATGAGTGCAAGGGCACAAGCAGGAATTTTCTGACAGAGAACTGTCCCACAGTTCAGACCAAGAGTAGCAGGATTCATCTAGCTTCCCTCTGAGGCAATTGACTCTTGCCTCAGTACTAGAAACACTACACCTACAGGAACCTGGAACCAGTTCCAGTAATTCCCCATCTTTTGGAGCGCCAGAGTAGATCTTCCCCCTCCTTCCCCTCTCGTGCCCAACTATAACAAATCATGAAGCAGGAAAGCATTAAATGATTAGACTTATCCTTCGCTGGGCAGAGACCCACCAGTCCCACCTTTCAGCCATCTACATACCAGGACTCTTGAACTGGGAAGCAGATTTTCTCAGATAATATGTGGACCCCTGCGAGTGGTCTCTAAAGGAGGAAATATTTTACAAGATCACTCAAAGATGGGGGGGGGGGGTGCCAGAGGTATCTCATGGCATCTCTCCACAATCACTACAAAGACCTACAAGTGGCCTCAAAGAAGATGATTATTTTTGAATTCCAGGCTTGCGAGCCAAGCTTTGGTTGCATAAAAACCAGATGCACTGCCAAACAGAACCTCCTGTAGGCTGCCAGTCCACATAGGAGGCTGCCAAATAGCCAATTACAGCCCTTATTTGGCACCCCAAAAAACGTTTTGCATGCTTGTGTTGCTCCCCAACTCTTTATTTTTGAATGTGGCTCACGGGTAAAAAAGGTTTGGGACCCCCACCATAGAGTATGGTCCGCTTTCCAACGGTGATGCCAGAAACTCCCAATCTCTTAGCTTTTCTGCAGGAGGGGACTCTCCATGGGACTGTCCTTAGGATCCCTAAAATCCCAAATATCTGCACTCTCCATCCTGTCAAACCTTTCTACAGGGGGTAGCACACATAAAGCCCCCCCCCCTTGTCCGAGCACCTGTGGGACTCTTAGTCCTGCGATCTCTCCCAACGACCTTTTGAACTGATGGCTCCTGTCCCACTTCAGTGGCTCACCTGGAAGACAGTGGGGGTCATTTATAAACTTTGCGCAGGGCAGATTGATTTGCACAGTGAATATATTTGCCCTGAGCATGGTTATATTTATAAAGCTGAATAAGAGGGTGCAAACAGATTTGCGAATTTTTTCACAATGCGAATGTCTATAGCAGCTTTTTAAATATGTCACAATTCGCAAACTGCAAATATTTATGCGCACACTCTGCGACTCAATTACGCCACAACTTTGGTGGCGGATAAGATATTCACAAAACAGTTTTGCAAACTGCGAATTTAAGTTACTGTCAAGGCTATTTTGGCACACAACAACCTCGCACATTGGGTGCACTCGCGCAAACTCCCATCTCATTTGCGCGCCATTTGTGAAATTTTATTCACACTGCGAATTCACAAAAACCGGAAAGACGGGCAGAATAGTGCAATATATTATCGCTCAGGAAAAAACATGCGCAATACAACCATTTGCGAAAAATATGCGCTGTGCGAACTTTATAAATGACCTCCAGTATTCCTACTGGCCATAGCATCAGCACAGAGAGTATCTGAGCTCTGCTCTATCCTGCAGATCTCCATTCCGGTCTTTCCACCACAACAGGTTGGTCCTCCTCACTACTCCATTATTTTTACCCAAAGTGGTATCCAGCTTCCACCTGAATCAAGAAATTACCAAACCAACCTTCTGCCCGTCACTCTCCAACCCCAGGGAGGTGGCCCTTCACTCTCTGGACCATATTAGGGCCCTCAAGTTTTACCTGCATCGAGTCGAAGACATCCGGAAATCTGACTTTTTGTTTATACTTCCTTCAGAACCCCCTTGGGGCACTCCATCCCCCAAGGCTATCATCTCCCGCTGGATGAAACAGGCCATTCAAACAGCCTACACGACACAGGGACAGACTTCCCCCAGTTAGACTCGGGGCATATTCCACCAGGGGAATGAGTACGTCTTGGGCTTTCCGGAACCAAGCCTCAGCGGAACATTTGGACATCCATTCATACTTTTGCCAAATTTGATCAGTTTGACGCCTTTGCGTCATCTGACCCAATACGGCAGGAAGGTACTCCAAGCTGCAGTAACTAGTTCCAGTAGGCCTCTACTTTCTGTCCTTATCTTGGGGGACAGCTTTGCTAAGTCCCCACTGTCCCTGTGTCCCCCAAGCAGACAAGGAGAAAAGGAGATTTTGTGTACCAACTGTTAAATCTTTCTCGTCAGTCGCTTGGCGGACATAGGGCTTCCCTCCCTCAATTAAGACCTTCACTTGGCTTCAGACATGGTTGGCATAAGCAACCATCAGTTCACTGTAATTTCGTTTTTATAAAAGTTTTTTAGTTCGTAACCTTCTGCTCTGACTGGTAAGAACTGAGCTATCTCTGCCTGCAGAGGAGGGGTATAGCAGGCAGAGGATGGACTATTTATTTTATTGTGTCCTGCCTCCTAGTGGTGCCAGCTATACCCACTGTCCCTGTGTCCCCCAAGTGACTGAAGATTACACAAGATCTCCTTTTACCTCCTCCTCTAATCCTATGCATCATGAGGCAATTTGTACTACTTTAGGATGTCTGTTTAGACTAGCTAGCTGTAAATCCTAGTCCTATTAGATTTGTTGGCCCATTGTTAATGGCAGATGGAATTGATGTCTATTGTACATCCTCTTAATGTCTCCCTTTTCAGACTTCCTCAGCTAATGGATGTTTTGCGCTCCAATTTTGATGCAATGATGGAACGAGCCCATGGAGGTCCTAATTTTATGATGCATTCTGGCATCTCCCAAGCTTCAGAGTATGATGACCCACCCGGCTTGAGGGAGAAGGCAGAGTACCTTTTGAGAGAGTGGGTTAATCTATACCATTCTGCTGCTGCTGGGCGTGATAGTACCAAAGCTTTTTCTGCATTTGTTGGCCAAGTAAGTAAAAAGAGGCTTTAATAGTCTGAAGTATTCATCGTATGTTATTACTCTCTAAGTAGTTCAAACACATCTTAACTGTAGCTTTATGGTGAATGTAAAAGTCTGCTACTTTGTTGTCAAATTTTTTGCTACTGGTTATAATTCTTTGTGTTAAACTGTACACACGACATTGCTTTTTAATTTTATTTTTGTGGGTTTTAGATGTGCTTGACTTGTGTGGTTGATTAAACCATCCTATGTAAAATGCTGTACAGCTTAATTAAAAGTAGTCTTTCCATGATTAGTTGGTCTTCAAACTGTCATGTTTTTGCACCATATTTTAAACCTGTGTCATGTTGTAGGCAGAGGTTACGCTGTGGTGCTAAAGAATTCCCTGCTTCCCAGATTTATTTGCTTTCTACTTATAATATAATAGCATAATACTGGGGCTGGGAACAATTTGAGATATATAAAAGGGTAGAACTTCTATTTTATATGTAATAATTGTATCCTCATTGTGACATTTCATTATATGAATGTTCATTATAGATGCATCAATTAAGGAACAGTTCAGTGTGAAAATAAAAACTGGGTAAATAGACAGGCTGTGCAAAATAAAAAATATTTCTAATATAGTTAGCCAAAAATGTAATGTATATTAAGGGCTGGAGTGACTGGATGTCTAACATAATAAACAGAACACTACTTCCTGATTTTCAGCTCTTAAACTCTGTTAGTCAGCGACTTGAAGGGGGGCCACATGGTACATATCTATTCAGTGAGTTTTTAATTGATCCTCAGCATACAGCTCAGATTCAAAAGCAACAGATATGACCCATGTGCCCCCTCCCTCAAGTCTCTGATTGGTTACTGCCTGGTAACCAGGGTAACCAGTCAGTGTAAACCAAGAGATCTGAAAAGCAGGAAGTAGTGATCTGGCTATTATGTTGCACATACAGTCACTCCAGCCTTTATACATTACATTTTTGGCTAAACAATTCTTTTAAGGGTTACCGCTTTCCCAATAGTTACTCTTTAGATAAAGGGTGAGGAGAGCACTCCGGGAGCTTTTTTTTTTTTTTTTTACAGTTTGATTAATTCAAATATAATGTTTTGCCCTCAGGGGCGCTCCACCAATGAGGCGTATAGTATTTATATAATATAGGTAGTGATGTTCCAACACAGTTTTTAGTTTTTGTATTATTTTTTGTTTGTTTTTTGTCATTTCTGGCTATCCACTATTTGTAACTTGTAATGAAGCAACTTTTGCTTGTGCTTAGATGCATCAACAAGGGATTTTGAAGACTGACGACCTCATCACACGGTTCTTTCGCTTGTGCACAGAGATGTGTGTGGAGATAAGTTACCGGGCTCAAGCTGAGCAACAGCACAATCCAGCTGCTAATCCCACAATGATTCGGGCAAAATGTTACCACAATTTAGATGCTTTTGTGCGTCTTATAGCTCTGCTAGTCAAACACTCTGGAGAAGCTACAAACACAGTGACAAAAATAAATCTTTTGAACAAGGTGGGCAACAATTTCATGTATATACAATAGAACCCCCATTTTACGTCTTTCAGAGGACCAGAAAAAATCAGGGAAATACATTATTCATGAGAGAGAGAGGGGGGGGGGAGAGATGAAAACAGTGTAAAATTACTGAACATGTAAAAATCAGGGTATGTAAAATTTTGTAGTACCATAACATATCCTTTAATTTGTATGTGTTTTTGGCAGGTACTTGGTATTGTTGTTGGAGTACTTCTACAGGACCATGAAGTGCGACAGAGCGAGTTTCAGCAGTTACCTTACCATCGCATTTTCATTATGTTGTTGTTGGAGTTAAATGCCCCTGAGCATGTTCTAGAAACAATAAATTTTCAGACACTGACAGCATTTTGGTAAGAGTTTAATGGACATTATACTAGTTTTTTAATATTTTGCTTTGTTGTAAGCTCCTGTTTGAAGTCAGTAATTTTACCATTCATAGCTTATAAGAAAGTTTTGAATTGTTGAATGACATACAAAAACTAGTCCCAAGAGTATTTAATCTGAATCACTATTCCTTCATTTTTTTCTTTAGCAATACTTTTCACATTCTCAGACCAACTAAAGCTCCAGGCTTTGTCTATGCGTGGCTTGAGCTCATTTCCCATCGAATATTTATTGCCCGAATGTTGGCTCACACACCCCAACAAAAGGTGAGTTGACTTGTGCATGGCATGCATTCTAGGTTAGTTTTCTTTGGGCAAGAATTAAAATGCTTTTTTTTTTTTTATATATTTGCAGGGCTGGCCAATGTATGCACAGCTGTTAATTGATCTTTTCAAGTACCTGGCACCTTTTTTGAGGAACGTGGAACTGACAAAACCTATGCAGATCCTCTACAAGGTAGGCTTGGGGTAGGGACACAGAAGGTTAGTTAGAATTTTTTCTTAAAGCAGACCCGTCACCCAAAAAAATAATAAAAAAATATTCAAAATCCTATTTTATCACATTAGTCAATGAAAAATAACTTTAATTACACTATATAAATTATTTGAATCTTGTTGCCTTCTGTCTGGCAATTCATAATTATAGCAAGCACAGGAGCCATTTTGTGGACACTGTTCTAAAGACACACCTTGCATCATCTCATGATCTTGTTTGTGCACCAGAATGTCCATCCCCATGCCCTTGCTACACAATTAAATGTTGGAGGGAATGTGTGGAGAGCAGTGACATCTAGGATGTGCTGAATGGAAAGTGAAAGTAATTGTCTGCCTCGCCTCTATGCCTAAGGCAGGGATCCCCAACCTTTTAAACCCGTGAGCAACATTCAGAAGTAAAAGGAGTTGGAGAGCAACACTAGCATGAAAATTGTTCCTGGGGTGCCAAATAAGGGCTGTGATCAGCCATTTAGTTGCCCCTATGTGGATTTTCAACCTACATTGAGGCTCTGTGTGGCAGTGCACCTGGGTTTTATGCAAAAAAAAAAACTGCTTCCAAGCCTGGAATTCAAAAATAAGCTACTGCTTTGAGGCCACTGAGAGCAACATCCAAGGGGTTGGAGAGCAACATGTTGCTCACGAGCTACTGGTTGGGGATAACTGGCCTAAGGCATAAAGGAGGGGCAGGCAATATTGGATTATTTGATAGACAGCTGAGTTTTCTAAATGAGTTTACAGCTGTGAATGTTTTAATAAAAAATAGAAATTGGATGTCATGTTGAAAAGGACTTTTATTATACAGCTTTTTGTGTCTGGGTGACAGGTCCATTTTAAAGACTCCTGGGGGCCACATGTAAAACACTTGGTAACATTTATTTAGGGCTTTTAGAAATAGTTGTCTTAGGTAAAATCAGCGCATGCACCAAATGTTTTCTTATTTGAATCTAAATCCTAATTTGCATATTTAAATTTGAGAAATGCAAAAATTGTTGTGCTCAGTTGTACAGCTCAAAAGTCAAATGACTTTTAAAGGTTTGGAATAAGAGTGCTAACAGGTACTGTTAATTTCGGATGGGGCGGTTAGATGAATGTGTTAAAATCGTGGATTGGTATTAAGTTGAGCTTGGTTTAATAAAAAGATGAGATACATTGCAGTTTTAGTAAATAACCCTCTTAACAAATAGAGATCCAAATTAAAGAAATCCTTTATCTGGAAAAAACCCAGATCCTTAGCATTCTAGATTTACAGATCTAAGATTCTAGATTTACAGATCTAAGATTCTAGATGTACAGATCTAAGATTCTAAATCTACATTCTAGATTGTAAGCAGCCTTTGGTAAAACTACATTGGGCCTCTTTCTAGATGCATTTATGCAATTAAAGCTGGCCATTGACGCAAAGATGGCATTTTGTAAATTTATGGACCAGAATAATGGTCCCAAGCTTTTTCCTGCCATGTTGATCAGTTGTTTAGTCTATTGGGCAGGTTAGAAGTTTTCTGTCTGCCAACAATAATATCTCTGCATGTATCCATGGGGTAGCCGCTGTTGCTAGTATTTGTTGGACATAACTTTTGTACGATTGCTTCCTTTCAATAAATGGCCAGACTATCATCTGATACTACATTGAAAAGAGCGATCTTTCGTCTTACAAAGAATAAAATCATGGTCCCTTTGCTCTGCCAGACATGCACAATGCTTAAATTCCCAGTCCCTTATGTTCTTGCATTGTTAGTAGTCTGTCTACATTTATCATGTGCTGGCATGTGATTACATTTACAAATACTATAGAGTTGTGGGTTAGCATTCAAAACTGGTGGCATGATCCATTCTCTGGTAAAAACTCTCTAGCAAGGGAGTGGGATTTACCCTTGTGCTATTGGTTATTGCCGTTCAGTGAGGGCAATATATTTTGGGAGTTTAACTAAAGAGCCATTAGGTGTGTGCTCATTATTGAACCCATTTAGCATAGGAAATGTATGTGTTGTGCTATGGCTGCTTCTGATTTGTGTTGGAAAGTAACACCCAGCACTGTCCCTGTTTGATTGGTTGGTCAGTCTGACCATTTGGCCGTGGCAGATATGTCGGCTAGAGGGTTTGTACCATCAGACCATCGCAAAAGGGTCAGCCAACCATCTAAGACTAATGTAACACCAAGTATCTGAAGTGCTTCTAAACAGTTGTGTCCTTTTAGACGTTTTGTTGGTTTTTTTAATAGAAAAAATGAGTGCAGAGTTTCTCTTCCCAGACTGTACAATCCAGATTCCTGATGATGGTGCTGCTTTCTCAAACATGATGAAAAAAGGCAGCAGGGTTGGCAGCCACATGTCTTCCTGTGTCACTTCCAGGCCCTGGTGCTGAACAATGAGCACTTCATATCAGCCTAGCACTATTACTGCATTTTTGTGTGGTACACTTGCTGTGTAACTGGCCCTTTGTCCGAGTTTATTAAAATTATATTAATAGTCCTGTTATAAAGGGCTTTTTATAAAGGTGAATTACCCCCTTGAAATAATGTTTGCTTTCCACATCATTTGCTATGCTAGTCAGGAACATTATCACTATATTTAATACTGATCACATATTCTTTACTATCTAGGGCACGCTTCGTGTGCTGCTTGTTTTGCTTCATGACTTTCCAGAGTTTCTCTGTGATTATCATTATGGGTTTTGTGATGTGATTCCACCAAACTGCATCCAGCTAAGGAATCTAATACTGAGTGCCTTCCCACGCAATATGAGATTGCCAGATCCCTTCACGCCTAATCTTAAGGTATTTCATAGTTTTAAAGATTATAGAAATGCATCGAATGTCATAAAAATAAAATAGTGCAGTAAAGTCTTTTTTTTTTTTTTTTTGTTTAACTTCATCTGCTTATGGAACATTTTAGTATTGTATAATTTTAGTAATGAATTAACGAGCACACATTTTTGATTCCCAACCCTAATACGAGTCCCCTGAGAGAATAGATTCATTGCAGCGCACTTCCATGCAGCTCTATGGAAGTTAAACCACTTATCCTTTAGAACTGTAAATCAGAGCAGTAACTCCCAAAATGGGGATTTTTAGAAAACTGTGTACCTTGCTCTGGTACTCAAATAAGGTTCTGTAATCTTTGTGTTTGCAAATTCACACTAGGGTAATTTGAGCCAAGAAACCATTTTATGCAAAAGTTACAATGTTAGCATGTCTCATTTTTTTTAATACAAAGATTTTATCATCTGGAATGTTTCCTTTAGAACATATGATTACTTACCATTCTAACTCTAGTTTATTTTACCTTTTGGAGTTCAATCTTCTTCCCGTCATTCATGTTTAACAGGTGGATATGTTAAGTGAGATAAACATTGCTCCCCGTATACTTACAAATTTCACTGGAGTAATGCCTCCCCAGTTCAAAAAGGATTTGGATTCTTATCTTAAGACTCGCTCACCTGTCACATTTCTCTCTGAGCTCCGCAGCAACTTGCAGGTAATTCTTTATGATATGCTGAACCTATTTATAAAAAGGATTTTGACAATTTTGTTTTTGAGTGGCTTTCTGATGTACAGTTTAGGCACTGATTTCTGTTTTGTTTTTCACGTATCCATTAGGTTTCGAATGAGCCTGGCAATCGCTACAATATCCAGCTGATTAATGCATTAGTACTGTATGTAGGGACTCAGGCTATTGCTCATATTCACAACAAGGGTAGCACACCCTCCATGAGCACCATTACCCACTCTGCACATATGGACATCTTCCAGAACCTGGCTGTGGACCTAGACACTGAAGGTGAGGTGAAATAACCTGTTTTTCAGTGCTTCAAAATTCGCTGCATTTTTATATATTTTTTTTTTCTTTAGAAAAATAAATATAAACTTAACAAATTGTATCTTGTCATCTTGGGGGGCACAGGAGCTGCAGGCTATATCTTCTACTACAGTGGTTTTTCAACCTTCCTAATGCAGTGACCCTTTAATACAGTTCCTCGTGTTGTGGTGACCCCCAAGCATAAAATTATTATAAAACTACCCTTGGCAGCAATAATCATCAAATGATGATGATATCTGTTGTGCTGCTAAAAAGATGCTGAGAATGTGCCTTGTTAAACATCTGGAGCAGAGACCCTCCTCTTGCTTTCAGGTCCCCTGACTTTTATCTGTACCATTGGCAGTGGGTATAATGATAATTGCAGATACTCCATTGATATACGTAGGGATACATTTACAAGGGCACAAATGTACACCCCATTATAGAATCAGAGAGCTGTAGTTCAGCAATAGACGGAGGTTTACATGATGGACAAGTCTGATGTTCGTGGGTGCACCCTTCCAGTTATAATGGAAAAGCCCCTGCAGCCATGATAATAGCTTAGCCCTACTACAACAAGTGAAGTGTACGTGTTTGGATTTAAAGGGATTTTGCTTTCCAAAAGAATGTTAACTTTCAGATAGGAATCTTTCAGCCGTGGATAATTGTTTTAGTGAAGAGCGCTTGGAATCTGGTGTTTTGTAGATTACAAGATAGCCGGCAAAACGTGTTTAACAAAGCCAACATCTTTACATTTTCCAGGACGCTACCTCTTTTTGAATGCTATTGCCAATCAACTGCGGTATCCCAACAGCCATACTCACTACTTTAGCTGCACGATGCTTTATCTCTTTGCTGAAGCAAACACTGAGGCGATACAGGAACAAATAACAAGGTAATGTTGTCGGTCATTATTCCTCTTTCCTGTTGGTCACTGATGTGACTATTGCACTGCAAAAATATTATGAATGTTACTCTTTATTATATATTTATTTTCAGACTCCCATATTCCTGTCTCACTCAAACTACTGCCTTGTAGCTAGGGTACATAGGAACCCAGATAGCTGTTGCAATATCAAACTGCTGAATAAAAACTAAACTCAAAACCATAACAAAACAGTTGCACATTTTCAAAATCTGTCTACTTCATTGTTAATTTTAAAGGTGGAGTACTTTATGAAGTAGTCTTCTGTCCCCTTAATTGACCTAGAATGGCCCCTACCTTGATAAGTGTCAGCTGGTTGTGTTTTCTCTCTAATTTGGATGGAGAGGTGGAGAGCCCCAAATCAGTGAGTGTTAGCCAGCTTAGTTTAAAAAAAATAAATCTTAATGTAACTTTTTTTTAAATATATTTTAACATGCATATTCAAGGTGTCTCTGCATTTTGTGTTTTAGAGTTCTTCTGGAGCGGTTGATTGTAAATAGACCACATCCTTGGGGACTCCTTATAACATTCATTGAGCTTATTAAAAATCCTGCATTCAAGTTCTGGAACCATGAGTTTGTACATTGTGCACCGGAAATTGAAAAGTGCGTACCTATCACGTGACCCAATTACTCCTGTTTTGTTGTAATTCTCTTGCATACAACTGTCCGCTAACAATCAAACTGTTCTGTTTTATTACTTTAGTATTTTGTTCACCCAACCACAACAATCTTAGTTTTAAGCTATCTATACTATAGAATTTATCCTCCGTCAAGCGCTTCCATGTGCTGGTCCTGTTTGTGCATAGAAAAAAAAAAGAAAAATTTAACTGAACTCTTCAATAGTAGAAAAACGGTCACAAATAGAAAATAGAAAGGAATTGGGAAAAAATCTCTATGGTGAACTATATTAATAAAACGGAACTGAAAAAAGCTTTGAAAGGTGAACAACCCCTTTAAATAAAGCCTACTTATTGTACATGTTTTAGGATTTCCAGCTGGCTTATTCTTTATATTTTGTTCCAGAAAATGGATGCCCTTTTAACCTGCTCTTTTCTGTATTCAGGTTGTTCCAGTCTGTTGCACAGTGCTGCATGGGGCAAAAACAAGCCCAGCAAGTCATGGAAGGCACAGGAGCCAGCTAAGAAGCCAGTGATCATTGACTTTTATCTGGCCGGCTTTATGCTTATAAAGCAAGCCCAAGGAACCAGTTTCTGCAATGTGAAGAATCCCTATTGGATTTTTTTTCTTGCCCAAAAGCTGTATCAGTTCATGGCACAAATTCCCGGCTGGGGGTGTAATGTTTTAACATATCTTGTTTGTTTTGAAGGGAGATTTCCTAAATTTCGCAAATTATGGGGATTTTTTTTCAGCTCTACATTTGGCCAAAAAACATGAACATGTGAATATATATATTTTTTTCTTGATCTCTTGTAAATACTGATCTGAACTGCAACTGCAAAAAAAAAAAAAAAAAAAAATCTGGTCTGGCCTTGTATCTTTGGTGTACATTACAATTTGAACTGGGTGTGTTGTTAAGGGTATTATCTACTGTTGTGGGTTTCTTGGTTCTTTAATAGCAGATGAAATGTCTGACCGTGGGTAGGGCTTCTGGATACCAAGCACTTGTGGAAACAGGGTGGGACAGGGAACAGCTGTCAGAACTCATGGTTGTTGAAAGGTCACACAGCTCATGTCTGTGCAGAGCTTATGAACATAAAGTGATTTTTACCTTACATTTCTCTGCTCTTTGTTTACAATCTGCGTGTTACATGACATTTGGATGCTGCCATTCTTCTAGTTTTCTGGTGGCTCCTACAGTTCGAATGCTAGAGAAAGTGTACAGTCCTTGCTTTTGAGAGCAAAACTTCTTGTGTAAAGACTGTTTCCTTGGTGTTTCAGCAATTGTAAAGAAAGAATCCCTTTTATTTTTGACAAATGTAAATAATTTATCCAGGAAATAGTCTACGAGAGGTATGAGCTGCTGCCCCTTTCTCTTTCATCCCCACACTTGAGTTTTTAGTTATATAGAAAAAAAAAACGAATAATAATTAAACTTCTGGACCAATACAGGCCATTTTTGTAAGAATTTTGAATGTTTTGTAAATGTATTGGTCCTGTGTTGTATATTGTAGGCTTTCTAGTTTTTTCTGAGCCTTCAATTTCTCCCACATGTATGTATGGTTTCTGTAGTTACACATTAAAGTCATGACCTGCAGCAAATGCCACATCTCTCGTCTTTTTTTTCCACCTCTTCCAGAGCCCTAGAGACATAAAAATGGTTAGTGAAAGAACTCTTTTTAACACCCTCTGTACAGGTATATAGACCTGCTTAGACAAAATACCAGGAATAAGACAACGGCCTCATGACAGTTATATGGCACACGCAAGCCATTCCAGAAAGCAAATGGTCATCTTGGAGATGCTTTGCTACCAGCTTATTAATTCTGTAGCATATACACATTTTAACTTCAATTTCAAACAGGTTTAAAGTGTTTGGCTATTTTGATGTGGTACATTTTTGTAGTATTTTATTTCTTGAGATTTCTTCACTTTCTAGCTCCGTGGAATAAAAGAACAGCAATTTGTGGGTTTTTTTTGTTTTTTTTAGAAAGGTTTTGGGTGTGCTACCACCATAATGTGGACAAGGTCTTAAAAGAGCTTGTGATAACATGGGTATAGTTTTAAATGGATGTGAGCTACCACTGGCTTCTAGTATCAGCCCTCTACTATGTAGGCCAGAAAATGTCCTTTCCTCTGTACCACAGAAGTTGGACAGCACTGCTCTAAGGAGACCTCTTTATCAAGATAGAATAACCCTGGTCATATAATGCATTAATTCACAAACCGCTACCACGATGAAGCAGCAGTCCTTCAGCAGTTGCATGGTTAGAAATCTTGAGGCAACAAAGACCAACCAACTGACTAGACTTGTAGTAGCGATCAGTTGCAAGCAATTGCTCTCACCCTTATGCGTTAGTATAGTTAACCATTTTGAAGCACTTCAGTAGCTCTACCTCATTCAACAGGAATGATCCCTTTAACTTTTAACCAGGTTCCTTCAGTTTAGTAACCTCAAATCTATGAAGTTATAAAGTAAAATGCAAAGCTCTATTCTATTACAAGTTTAAGCAGATATATTCCTGTGGCACTCTAGACGAGATGCCTAAATACTTATGTGCATGACGTTTCAACTGGATTTTGTGTCCTTGGGCCTCATTATTATTTTCATTAAATGCTCCAAATTTACAATATGACGCTCATTTTATATACATTTGGATTACCCTGACAACTTTACAGAGGTCTCAGAACTGCCTTAATACTATATTATTAGTACATTGTAGCTGTGCTATCCATCAAAACCATAAATTCCTGTTGATCGCATGGCTTACAGAAGTAAATTCAGAGTACATAAGGAAAAATGAAATATGATGCAGTATGCCTCCATAGTTTCACTATGTAACAGCATAACATTTGTTTCCAAAACAAAACCACAAATAAAGTGCAAAAAACAGACATTTACCCCATTAATTGAAGGCAAAAGAAACCGTTTTAGGTTAGGTTGTATGGCTATGGGTCAGCTGGAAGCTAATCTCTATCCTTGCATCCATGTGAAGTGTGGCAGAACCTGGTAAAATGTCAACATTTATTCAGGTTTTCCCCACTTAAAGGACCAGTAACATCAAATTTTTTTTTTCAAAAATTCGTTAGTACATAACGAAAAAATAACACCAACACAAATTAAAATTTAAAATAGCAAAGCCTTTATTAAGAAATAACTCCACTTCCTGTCCTCTTCAGAAAAGGCGACCATCCTTCCTTCAGCGCTCGATTTGTCCTCCCTGGCTAGCTCCAATATTCTACTGACAGCGTGTGAAGTGAGGTGAAGAGAGTTGAAGCTGCGGATCAAGACCCTGCGGGACCGACACATGAAGACCTTTCTGCTGTGACACGACTGGGAACTTGCAGAGGAGACGCGCGTAGAGCCAGTCGAAGTGTTTTTGTAGCGGCGGTGAACCTGCAGCCCCGTGTGACTGGGGAGGAGTCGGTACGAGATGTAACTCTTTATGCCCTTGAACTTGGTCTGCTTCATGGGCTCGTCTATGTTACAGCGGAACGGGTAGGGATTCTCCTGCCACTCAGGCCCGTCCGGCCCCTGCACCAGACACAGCTTGTCCCCGTCACGCACGAACCCCGCCGCTCTTCACGAAGGCCGAGAAGCGGTTGAGGATGCGGCTGACCGTGGCGGAGCCTTTGCCCGGGGCTTATGAGGAGGCAATGGAGGTGGAGTAAGGGCCGGGCGGCAAGTCGGAGCGGGTGGATAAGCGGAATCTGCCTGCTGCTGCCGGAGCCTTCGTAGTCATGGTAACCGCCCGAGTAACTGCCACACGTCGGACCAGCTGGTTCCTCGGCCGCAGTGGAGCTACTGTCGTCCCATTCGTCGAGTTACATCTCGTACCGACTCCTCCCCAGTCACACGGGGCTGCAGGTTCACCGCCGCTACAAAAACACTGGCTCTACGCGTGTCTCCTCTACAAGTTCCCAGTCATGTCACAGCAGAAAGGTCTTCATGTGTCGGTCCCGCAGGGTCTTGATCCGCAGCTTCAACTCTCTTCACCTCACTTCACACGCTGTCAGTAGAATATTGGAGCTAGCCAGGGAGGACAAATCGAGCGCTGCAGGAAGGATGGTCGCCTTTTCGCCGTTTCTGAAGAGGACAGGAAGTGGAGTTTCTGTTATTTCTTAATAAAGGCTTTGCTATTTTAAATTTTAATTTGTGTTGGTGTTATTTTTTCGTTATGTACTAACGAATTTTTGAAAAAAAAATTTGTTACTGGTCCTTTAAGGCAGTTTTTTTTTTCCATGGCTCCATCACTTTGGAATCTGCTCTATATTAATAGTTCATTACTAGTTAAATTACTGTTGACTTACCTCTCTTGTTAGAGCTAAACTACACAGGAGATTGTCTAATTTACACAAGATTTTTGTACCTGTCCCATTATATTTTGACCCATGCAACTACATCCATCTTGTAGAATGCATTCTGTCAATCCGACACCATCCTATAAAATCTCTCTGTGTCGTTTGGCCCTTATCTGAAACTACCTTTATTGGGTAAAGAGGGAGGGGTCTTCTTTGAGTGTCTTGCCGCCTGGTGGTGGATGCTATACCCATTGACCATTCTGCCAGGTTGTAGAGACAATGTATAAGAAATCAACCCTCCCCAACTTGACAATTGCAGTCTTGGCTGGAGGTGGTATTGGTATGAGTAATCGGGCAAAAAAAGCAATTGTAAGAGGCATATTTGCAAAACAAATTAAAATTGTTGACACTTTATGAAATATGTATTGGAAAATTAATGGCTGCCATGTTGGCTACTGCAAAACCAACACATTACCTGCAATGCATTGATTTCAGAAACCCATGTTTTGTTTGTTTTTTTAAAGTACACATTTTTTTCTTTGTATAATTTTTATTGTATTCAAAAAAGGAGGAGAGGGGGTGGGGGAAGCAATAATATTAAAGAAAAATATCACCACTCAGGCATCATTTTTAAACAAAGCATTACATAAAGGTAATATAGGATTAATTACAGTCCCCTCAAATCTACACTGGTAGAAGGGGTAGAACATTGTAACAACATGCAATATTGCCCATTATACAGGATAAGGAGACCTCTAAAGTCGATCAATGTAATATGAGTTTAGGGGGTCAGAAGTTGCCTATAGTCTGCAGTGTCCCCTGTATAAGTACCACCTCAGCCATGTATCCCTAAAGTTAGTGTTGTTTTTCTGTGAATGTAGATAATTCCTCAAATTTTGCTAATTCATTAACCTTGCCTATCCATTCTGCCGGAGTTGGTGGTGTAGTGGATTTCCAGAGTCTATGAATTAGAAGTTTGGCTGAGTTAAGAAGATGATACTCCAGAGTAGTATCAGAGTTACCTTCCGTGTTTTCTGCGTCCCAAAATAGAAGTGTACGGGCTGGTAAGATGGAAAGATCTCTACCTAGTACTTGGGAACAGGCTTTCAGAACTACCTGCCAGTAATTTGTGAGAGCTGGGCAATCCCAGAATATATGTAGTAACGTTCCTATATCTGCTTTACACCTCCAGCAGGTGTTACTCGTGGTTGGGTAAATCTTATGTAATTTGTCTGGGGTGTAATACCATCTACTTAAAATTTTATAATACAACTCTTGTATCTCGCAACATCTAGAGCTATATATTAGACTGGGAATCCATTTCTGGAGAAGTTCTTCTGAGACGTCCATCAAAAATAAAAAGAGAAGGTGCACACCCTTTTGAAGTGAATTACAGGGTGCTTATCCATAGGTGACTCCCCATAAGGGTCTCCATGTAATTTGTAACTGCTGCAAGGAATGGATAGCACACCCAATTTGAGAAAACCAAAATTAATTTATTATAAAAGAGAAAAAAAATCTAACAGAAAATAATTTACAAAACAAAAGCATAATGAGCCCCAATGAGACGTCCAGTCCTAGGTCCTGTTCCCATGCCCGGACGAAAGGCAGTTGCTTCCTCATTCTTACTCGACAGCATGTCATAAATTGACAAGATTATATGTTTGGGGGGGTTTCTCTACCTAGCGCATAGTCTCAAAGGGCGTAAAAGGTCCTAATTTGTTGGTGCCACCCAGATACCCAAAAAAAATGCTTAAGCTGGCAGTATTGATAATCTTGCAAATGTGCTAACGTACACATTTTGACAAATTCAAAATGTATAAATGTCTTTTTATTCCAAATAAAACTGCTGCACTGAAGTTGACTGGCAGCCTTACAGTTTGCACGTTCTAGCCTATTTCCTATATATCCCTATGTAAAAGAAGATGAAACATAAATATGAATGTCAAGGGGTCTTCAGAACAGAGGCAAATCTACAATAAATATTCATGGCTGACACTCCATCTGCTGCAAATCCAACACATCATACATTTTATGTCTTTTAACAGACCCTGCACGTAAATGACTACCACTCTTGGGTCATATGCTGACCATTTATGAGCTGTGAGCCACATTCAAATGTAAAAACAGTTGGGGAGCAACACCAGCATGAAAAACGTTCCTGGGAATACCAAATAAGGGCTGTGATTTGGTAGCCCTATGTGGACTGGCAGGTTACTGGAGGCTCTGTTTGGGAGTGTGCCTGGATTTTATGCATCCAAAACGTGGAAATAAAAAATAAGCACATACTTTGAGGCCACTGGGAGCAGCATTCAGTTGGTTGGTGAGCAACATGTTGCTTAAAGGGGTGGTTCACCTTTAGGTGAACTTTTAGTATGTTATAGAATTGCTAATTCTAAGAAACTTTTGAATTGGTTTTCATTAGTTATTATTTATAGTTTTATAGCTATTTTCCTTTTTCTTCTGACTCATTGCAGGTTTCAAATGGGCGTCACTGACCCCGTCTAAAAAAACAAATGCTCTGTAAGGCTACAAATGTATTGTTATTTCTACTTGGCATTCCTCATCTTTTATTCAGCCCCTCTCCTATTTATACTCCAGTCTCTTATTCAAATCAATGCATGGTTGCTAGGGTAATTTGGACCCTAACAAACGGATTGCAAACCAGAAAGCTGCTGAATAAAAAGCTATGTAACTAAAAAAAACACATATAATAAAAAATTAAAACCAATTGCAAATTGTCTCAGAATATCCCTCTCTACATCATACTAAAAGTTATCTCGAAGGTGAACAAACCCTTTAAGAACTACAGGTTGGGGATCACTGTGCTATATCTGTAAAGGAGACATCATGTAAAAAACTAGAATGTGCCAGTGCATTATACTCTTTTAGACATAAAAGTAATGTGGTGTAAAAAGTAGTGTTTCTGGTTACTTAATTGAGAATTTCTGCAAAAACCCTACTAGTTCCATCCATCTGTTCCCGTCTTGCTGCCTCCTTTCCCAGGCTGTGCAGGGAAGCGGTGGCACTCAGCACACTGCACTGTAGGATAGGAATCAGAAGCTAGGCTGACCTTATAGGGAGCTAAAGCCTGGCTTTGCTTGTGTGACTGCAGAGCTGTGATTGGCTGTCCTCCTCCTACTGTGCTTAAGGCAGAGGCCATTAGAACACACCCTGAAATTTCAAGTATTCAGAGGCCCCAGCCACTCCGCACAGGTGAAATAAACAGTGACTGTCTATGGCATCCTACAGCAGCCCCTCTACAGATTCCCATAATATTAAGTGTAAAAATATTTGTACACTTTAAACTTTCCCAACATTTACAGGATTTTGCTGCAGGTTGATCTTTATGTAAAATTATTCCACTCTTTTCTGCCTTTTAAGCCAATGGCATTACAACTTGCATTAATCAGAATTACTGGCATGCTAGCTAGGAGAACTAAAGTGTACCTAAAAGAAATAAAGTAAATGCTGTATATTATGTTTTGTGCTTCTGTACCAGCCCAAGACAAGCACAGTCCTTTAGCAGTAAAGATCTGTGTCACCAAAGATGCCCCAGTAGCTCCCCATATTCTTTTATGCTGTCACTTACTGAGCTTAGGGTCCAACACACTAGGTACTGAATATATATATATATATATATATATATATATATATATATATATGTGTGTGTATATATATATATATATAATATATCATGAGCTAAGGCTGATTAGTACACATTATTATTAGATCACATTATTAGTATGTGGCAGCTCTTAAACTATTGCAATTAGCATAATAATTTAATATTCCACCCCATAGCATCAGCTTATATTACAGGCCAACCTCATTTTCTGCTTGATAATTTGCGACGACCCCTAAGCTTAGCTTCTCAACAGTTGCTCAGAGCCCACTGATCATGTGAGTGTTGCAGACACTTGTAATAGTATCAAAGATGGGGGGCTCCTGTGACAACTGTGAAGGCCTGGATCAATACTGATATAAAGATGTGGAACCTTTAGGTTGCTGTAGTAAGTTCAATGTATAAAACATGGCATTTATAGCCATATTCATTTTTAGGGTTTAGTTATCCTTTAAACTCATATTTAAGAATCTTTCTTTTCAAATTCTTTTTATTGAATTTTGCAGTCATCCAGCAGACTGACGTAATTAAATTACATTATACGTTTTAAATTAATGGATATGACAAACTTTTGACCTGTTTCTCTTTCATCACTGTACTCGACAAACAAACTAAAAATCCCCCCCCCCCGACCAAGATTCATTAGTAGTTGGACAATGTGAATGGTTAATTATCAATAAAAGCATAAAGAGCAAAGCTTCTATGATTTCAGTCTATAACTCCCATAAATCTATGTATGAACAGTTTTTTGTCCAGCATTTCTAAGTCAATTGACCACCTTTGTCACCTTTAAAAATCTAAGCTTTATCTGCAAGATGTTTCCATCTCCCACAAGCTGTTACTAGGTTTATCGGCAGAGGGTCATTTTATTTTTGTTTTGAGGACTAAAAATAGCCGTACATGGGGGGACTTAAAGGTAATGGTCAGACAGAGAATATTATTCTGTGGCATAAAAATGAACTTCCCTGTCTGCCTCCTGATGATCCTTTGAGTTCAGAACTGGGCAGTGTAGGTGGGAGTGTGTTTCCAAAACCCAACCACCTACAGCCCTTTGCCGCTATCACATTATCCATTTGGATGAGGAATGTACATTGTAAACATGTGAGTCTCAGAATCAGCTAGGGATGCCACCCAGCCTAGCTGGTAAAATACATACCAAGGCTGGGCCAGTATTACAAATTTTGCAGCATTGTAATTGCCAGTAAATTCCTAGTTACCTATTGTTCCAATCCCTGCAGGTGGACCCTCTCCTTCCTTGCCCGTCCATCACCTGCCCCTTTTGCATTATTGAGCCTCCCCCTTTCTTTTTCTTAGAATGGTGGCAACCCTAGAATTAGCAAATATAAAGAAGAGCCAAGACAATGCTGGTGGCAGAACATATGTGTGTCAAGGCCTAAAATGTAAGCCACAAGACACTGCTGTATGCTGCAACTCAATGTATGACGTTCATGAAATCACAGCAACTCACCTCTCTGCCAGGTACCCAATCTACCTACTAACAGCACAACTGTACAAAGCAGCAATTCATTATCAACAAGGGACGGACTAATGTAATAGAGCAGTCTCAACACAATACAGGGCCAGAGAAAGGGCAAGTGATGCCCAAAATATGTAATGTGGACTCACTAAAATATATAAATTGCTGGTATTCTGAGTTAGTCCTCCCTTCCCTTCTTCTGCTCCATCTACTCTTGTCATCCAGTTTTCAGCCACCAGAGGTCACCAAATGTCTTTCAAAAAGTCCATTTAAAGATTAAAATAAACTAAAGGCAAGGCCCCCATACATGGGCCGATAAAAGCTGCCGACAGACCGAGTCGTCAGCTTATTGGCCAGTGTGTGGGGCCATCGGATCTCAGGCGCATCTGGCGTCTATGCGGTCCCTCGATCCGACCACCCGTATCAGATCCATTATGATCTGATCATTGGGCCCTAGGCCCAATATGGCCCATCGGGGAGAGATCTGCTTGTTTCGCAACATCGCCAAATGATCGGATCTCTACGTCTATGGCCACCTTAAGAGTAGACACATTAAAAAAAGGACAGGGTAAAGGTGGCCATACACGGGCCGATAAAAGCAGTGCAGACAGACCGAGTCGGCAGCTTATTGGCCCGTGTATGGGGCCCTCCGACGGGCTTCCCCAATCGATACCTGGCTGAAAGTCAGGCAGATGTCGATCGGATGGATTGCGGCCGCATCTGTTCATTGATGCGGTCCCGCGATCTGACCGCCCGTTAGCCATCGTTAGGATCCAATCGTCCGCGATCGGATCAACCCGATATTGCCCACCTCTAGGTGGGCATATCGGGGAGAGATCCGCTCGTTTGCCAATGTCTCAGTGTATGGCCACCTTTAAGGGTAGACATAAGAAGTAGAATTATAGTTCTTTCAATAGATGTGATTTATACAGGAGAATGTGTGCTTCAACTGCACAGATTTGAATTTTTTAATCATATGTATAGCTACACTTTTTATATGCCAGTGTTATACCACTGTACATTTTGGGAGACGTAGTCCATCTAAATCATGTAACGCCACAGACAGAAGGGATGGATTTTGCACACTGACACACCATCACTGTTGTTATATCTTAATATGTAGAATTGAGTATCACAAGGGATCATGGGAACTGATGTTTTTTTGTTTTTTGCTGGTTTTGAATAGATTTCTATGAAATGCGTAACTATACTATTTACATTTTTTAATGCCACACCACTGTGATTTTTGGAAGTTGTAGTCCATCTAGATCACGTGACCTCAAAGATGGAAGACTCTCCCTTCTGAACAGAGATTTAAAGAAGTTTGTTACACTAAGGCTTCTTAAAGGGCTGGTGGTGGAATGCCCAAAACGTCTCCCATTTGTAGCACAGTAAAACACTGTTTTTTTCACTAAACCAGTGGGCTGCTTGACTGGACTGTTTGGGTGACACTGGGCTTCCTTCCCAGGAAGGGAGGGAAATACCAAAGGAGGAGGCAGCGGCAGGGGGAGGGCTGAGGACATTGAGGAGGACTCATGGCAAACTGTTCCAGTGGCTGAGCGCCGTTATCTGCTATGCTCCTGGATGACCTAATATGTTCGGCGCTTTGCTCTCCTCCATTAGCCATGGCCACAGTGACTATACACGCTAAGGGCGCGGGCTCTCTAATGGCCGCTGAAAGTAGATTGATCCCTGTGCAAGGCGACTGAGGGGCCGGGACTCCGAGCTCTTCCTAACGGAGAACAACTCCCCTCCGCTGCTCTGGATCGTGCTCAGTCACTTCTGATTTAGGGAGTGTCACCAAAGTAGCACTTTCAAGACGTGCCGAAGAAAAACAAAAGGGGAGAAAGTGTGTCCCCAAAAATATGGCAAATGGTTTGTTCTGGGGGAGACCTCGCTGGACAGAGCGGGGAGGGGCTGCAAGACTTCTGCTGCTGGGATGGACCTTTCTATTCTTCTGCTGTCAGCGGGGATACGCCGCTACTAGTGACTGGGATTCAAAAGCAGAGGTACTATATATATATATATATATATATATATATATATATATATATATATATATATATATATATATATAAATACATATATGTGCATGGGATGTGCTATGGCTAGCACTGGGCAAATGTCCCCCCCCCCCAAAGTCTAAACACCCCGAATACTGCTTTGTTGGCTGCACAAAGGCACAGGTGCATTGGTCCCTAGAAACCAGGTAGTTACTTGCCCCTCCCAGTCCCTGTTTCTTTTTAGAAATCATTTACCCCCCCCCCCCCCAGGTAAAAGTAATTTTTTTTTTTCAGATCAAGTCAGATACCCATGATTTTTTGTTTTGGACCATCTTAAGGCCACCCATATGGTGTGTCATGCCAACTGGTGGAGTTAATTATTATATGTCCACAAAAGCTGGGGGCTGAATTGACTGATGTAGCTATTAAAGAACTCTGTACTCCTATTTCAGGAGCCCTACAAGATGTTACCGGGCCTCACAGCAAAACCTTTGTTTTTTTTGTATGTTGACTATAATACCCATAGTAGAACTGCAGAAGATGTTGGCACGTGTTTAAAAAAATATATATTTTCTATATTAAGTGAAGCTTAGCTCAGGGTGTGGTGGCATCTAACTCTGCTGCAGTAGGCTGGTGGATGCAGCTCTGGCAAGTGTCTGAACCCCATTTTTCTTTTTCCCTATTAATAAGAACTCTTATATTTCCTGCCTTGCATCATTTCAGTATAGAAATCAACAGAATATTGGATTTGCAGCACAAATGACATGGAGGGAATGCCAGGCTACAAACTCCCTTGCAAGATTCCAGATGCAACGCTTGAGATGGGGTTTTTAGGATGGTTAATAGGGTTGTTTTGCAGAAATCATTTCATAAATTGTCCTGCAATGCCTCAAAGATCTATATAGCAAAACTAGTATAAGGTTGGGAACCAGTCCCTTCATTACATATTTAGGATGATTTATGTGAACAAGGAGTGTCTGCTGCATTGCTCCCTCCCTGTGTCCTTGATTTCTCAATGTGTTCTTTGAGCCAAGCCTAGCTTGGAAAGTGCTTCTATTTCCAGCTGCAGCACCTGACTTGAGAGAGACTTTAAAGGGATTCTGATGCTTTGTTTGCTCTTACATGAAACAGCAATTTTAATGTTCAATTTGAGATGAGTGACAGTTATGTTAGAACCAGAATGTTTGCCACGGGTGCCCAACAGCTGAAAAGCCCCAGGTTGGACAGCACTGAAATAAAGTGTTACCAGTAGGGTGACCATCTTGTGTTAGAGATTACACTGGGGAAAAGGCAATTTACAATGATGTAAGTGGCAAGCTGTTCCATAAGGGGAGAAGCAGTGGCTCAATGGGGCAGATTATACAGGGTTTAGGTGTGTAGGGCATTGTTATATTGGTGCCAGGAGGGATAGAGGGGGTTCTAGGAAAGAGAATTGATGCAGGCTTTGGGTATAATACCTGGGGATTACACATTTACCATTTAAAAAACATTTACTAAAAAAAATGTAAACATTAAATAAACCCAATAGAATATCTGTGCTACTAATAATAAGGTATTAGGCTGAAGATTTAGGACAAGTGCACCTGGGCCCTCAGTGTCTTTTGGTGAATCCACCCCAATGAGTTGGGGTTTTTATTCTATATTTATACTACTAAGTAAGTAAGTAAGTAAGTAAGCTGAGTTACCATCCAGTACAATATGCTGTTAATTCACTGGGAGACTGTCTGACTAGAGTTCTGAGCTTTCTGTATATTTGGTTTCCCCAATAAGAGATCCCATACCTGTACAGGGATGGGACCTGTTATCCAGAACACTTGGGACCTAGGGTTTTGAGGATAACGAATCTTTCCATAATTTGGATCTTCACCCTTACATCTACTAGAAAATCATGTAAACATTAAATAAACCCAAATGGGCTGGTTTTGCTTCCAATAAGGATTAATGATATCTGTTTGGATCAAGTACAAGGTACTGTTTAATTATTACAGAGAAAAAGGAAACAATTTTTAAATATTTGGATAAAATTGAGTCTATGGGAGATGGCCTTTCCCTAATCATGAGCTTTCTGGGTAACCGGTTTCCAGATAATGGATCCCATACTTGTACTATGTATATGATGTTATAGCTACATATGTCAGCAAATGATGCTAAATAATAATTTTTATATGATTAATATGTGTGTAGGGAAGTTGCTTACTATTCCTACCATAAACCAGTCATTTTGTATAAATTGCTCTAAGGCTGGAACTACATAGTGTGTGACCTTCCAATCCGATGATATGAGAGGAAGCACAGGTGCCACGTCGGATGCGCCGAATCGAATGTAAGTAATACAAATGTTGCATCTACAAACTGATTGCATCCGACACAACTGTCGGATGAAGACTCAACATGCATCGTTCGCATCCGGCAGTCGTGTCGGATGCAGTCAGTTTGTAGATGCGACATTTGTATTACTTACATCCGACATGACTGGGACTTTTTGCTTATTGTGCTCTACCCATGCTTAAAACATATCACCAAATGCCAAACTTGGCTCTTAGGGTAGAACTCCACGGTGCGGCTCAAGCCGACACTTCGCCATGCGATGAAACGCATGCGACGTGTCCAATGTCCTGAAGATACAGGAAGTGAAGGAGAAATCGCAGGTATGAACTACATTTATCCGACTGTCGAATGAAATGCAGCATACGTTTCGTCGCATGGCTACGTGTCGGCTCGAGCCACACCGTGGAGTTCTACCCTTAAAGGAATTGTTCAGTGTAAAAATAAAAACTGGGTAAATAGATAGGCTGTGCAAAATAAAAAATGTTTCTAATATAGTTAGTTAGCCAAAAATGTAATGTATAAAGGCTGGAGTGATTTGATGTATAACAAGTCAGTCAGAGCACTACTTTTCAGCTCTCTTGGTTTACACTGACTGGTTTCCCTGGTTACCAGGCAGTAACCAATCAGAGACTTGAGGGGGGGCCACATGGGTCATTTCTGTTGCTCTTGAATCTGAGCTGAATGCTGAGGATCAATTGCAAACTCACTGAACAGAAATGTACCATGTGGCCCCCCTTCAAGTCGCTGACTAACTCAGAGTTATAGAGCTGAAAAGCAGGAAGTTGGATTCTGGCTGTTTTATTAGACATCTGTTCACTCCAGCCTTTATAGATTACATTTTTGGCTAACTAACTATATTAGAAACATTTTTTATTTTGCACAGCCTATCTATTTACACGGTTTTTATTTTCACACTGAACTATTCCTTTAATTGCTCCCTATTGGAATTGCATAAAACATCTACACCTGTGATTGTCATGCAGTTCTCTCCCAAAAACACAAACAGGTGAGAATTGTGTAAAAAGCGCATTTGTGTTGTTCTAGCAACAGCCCATATTTTACTGTATGACGAGTTTGAGATGAAAAAGAGGGCAATTCTGCCATAAATCTTGGATAACTTTGTAAACACTATTCAGTATATCACTGTTGCAACAGATCATCTAATAATGAAAAAAAGATATAGATATAGATGCCTATAATTTTCTATAGCAGGGCAATCCAACTGAAGACTTGAAGGCTAGATGTGGCCCATTGAAGTATTATGGATCCAGCATGTTCGGGGTTTCCACAGACTGTATTTATATGACTTTTAATATATTGTAAATATATTGTAGCCCATAAATACAGAGGCTCAGTTAGAGGGATACAGGGCCGATTAATGGCGTGATCATGTATGTAAGAGGCTTTTTTTTTATCATTGGAAACCAATTTTACTTGGTGGCATGGCCCAGCCCTCAGGGGGCTTAGCTGACCAGTGGGATCATAATTGCTAATTAAGGCTAGGGCCAGACAGGGCCAAAATCAGGCTGCTGAAACCTGCAGGCCCTTGCCACTAGCAGTATGTTCTTCTTGTTTGATGTCTGGAAGCCTTGTGTCGTTTCCAGTGCATTTTGTGACTTTTGGCAAAGAAATGCGAGACTGCATTTTGCACCAATATCAGCTTTTCTGCAAATTTTCAAACTGCTTGGGGCATTTAAGGAATGACTGCAGAATTCTGCTCTCCTTTTCAGACCACACGGTCCTGCGGGATGTCCTATGAATCAAGTAAGGATGCACGGAATCCAGGATTCGGTTCAGGATTCGGGCTTTTCCAGCAGGATTCGGATTCGGCCGAATCCATCGTCCTGGCCGAACCAAATCCATCGTCCTGGCCGAACCAAATCCTAATTTGCATATGCAAATTAGGGGTGGGGAGGGGAATCGTATGACTTTGTCACAAAACAAGGACGTCTAAGATGTTTTTCCCTTCCCACCCCTAATTTTCATTTGCAAATTAGGATTTGGATTTGGTTCGGTATTCGGCCAAATCTTTCATGAAGGATTCTCGGGTTCGGCCGAATCCAAAATCGTGGATTCGGTGCATACCTAGAATCAAGCCATACTACCATAGTCAGTACTCAATCTAAGAGGGACAGGTGGGGATAGGCCCATTGGCATTTCCCCCGTCCCACCTCTAAGTTGTGTCACATGCACTAGTTTAGGAGGCACAGGCCACATCAGAGCTCTCTCCTTACCACCTGCCTTGTTCAATGTGGCCCCTCTTATGTAAATCTGTATATGTATAACTCTATGCTTTCAAAAGGTTATATTATAAACTTGAATGCTGCATCAAATTGACATCAATTCTGACTCTTTGGCATAAACTTTTGATACATATCTAACCCTAGTTCCAGATCTGGGGCAAGAACTTCTTAATCCTCTGGACTGTAATAAAGAAAAGGTTTATATAAAATATGTCTCCCCCCCCCCCCCCAGTTGCAAAGGAGACGCAACCTCAATGGCAGTTAAGGTAAGATTAGAGCAAGGGTAAGATTTGGCAACAATGCCTATTTAGATACACTAAGGCCCAATTTTAATGTCAATCCCAGCTGTACAATAACACCACCCGTACTCAAAAAATGGTCCCGACAAGCTCACTCTCAGCACCCCTGTCATTTGAGAAAATTTATGTTAAAGTGTATGTTTTGCAAGTAATTAAACTTTGCAGCAAAGTTTTAGATTGTAAGCTCTTTTAGACAGGACCATTTTTACCTATTTTATTGATTATTTGTTTTTGTATGTTTAACCTATACACCTATTTTTTGTACAGCACTGTCGAACAAGTAAATAACTACTGTACATAAATATTTTTGTTTACCAAAGAATCATAAGGGATCTTGCTTTTGACTTTCAGATGTTTGTTACTGTAGTGGTAATATAAATTAACATGAACTTCATGGACTTATGAGCTCGCTATTGTTATTATTTCCATGTGGTGATAGTTTTAAATAGCCATGCATCTACTCTTCACATGGTCTGGTTTTGATCCTTGTATGGAGCAATTTTCTTTTCTGCATGAACACCTTTAAGGGTTATGTCCCTTCTTTTGCATTTGGAAAATCATTCTCTACTCTTTGCTAAATATTCTACAGGCTGTGGGTTGGTGTTCAGAACATACAATGCACAAGAATCATGAATATCCTGTAAAAATACATCCGTATAAAGTGTCCATGTGTAACATGATTCAATTAAACGGCTATATTATAAAAAAAAAATAATGTACTTTCTAATGAGGATATAAGAAGTCATCATGATTTGTCATGGAACTCCTTGGTGACTTTAATGTCCATGTATTTTACAACCTGGAGTACTTTATTCCCTATATATTCTCCCCCCTCCAAATCCTGGCAAAGATAAAGGTCCTTTTTATGCCTGTTTATTTGTCTTTACTTTTCTCCATGTTTAGATGTAGGTGGGATTAGTGGAGACACCAGAATGTATTTATAGCATGTATTTATCATCACTCTCCAGAGGGTGTCCAGGCCACGTCACACCTTTAGTGTGTATAATAAAAGCTTAAAAAAGAATTGTTAGTGAAATCGGCATACTTTTGTGAGGGGTAAAAGGAGGAAACCAAGATGCAGTATCAAATGTTCAATCCAAATTTGGAAATTTAAATTATTCGTATCGATAAAAAATTACCTATTTTTAAGTGATGCGTTGAACTCAAATACAGTTTTATCTTTCAGTCACTTCCTGCATTCCTGGCATTTATGAAGCTCTGCTTGTTGTTATAGGCCTGGCTGAAGCTCTATGGATATCTTCCTCAGACCAGTCGTCAGATGTCCACCATGCGGTCGCTACAGATCCTCTCCTCCGCTATCTCAGAAATGCAACGATTTTATGGAATCCAAGAGACTGGAGAGCTGGACCAGACCACTATAGAGTAAAGTCCACATGATTCTGCATCCATGGAAGTACTGCAGTTCTCAGGTCTTCTGAACTGGTTGATCTGGTTCACAGTTTAAGCTTCCTGTTAAGTAGGTGAAAGAATAACTAGCAACCGGCTAACAAGAATAGGCAATCTTTTGAGTCAATCAACCTGTGCAGATGACCTGGGCAACTCTGCTGCATCCTTCATCATTAACCTGCAACTCTATCCTGTCTTTAGCACATTTTCCAGATAGCAGATTCACCTACTGTACAATACTAAATGAGGGTGTACATCAATCTATTAGTCCCTGTTTGGTATTCAGGAAATAAATAATGTTCAGGACAAGTAACTCAAAAGGCCAGAAACACATTTACACATGATGGGCCTACTTTATCACTTTTAAAAAGCAGACTGTTTATTTTAAAGACACACAATCCTTAAATGTAACAAAAAGTGCCTGCTTTGCCTGAAAACAATATACATGGTAATAAAAGAGTAGCACTGAAATATTTCATTTACAGCCTGCACATTTCCTGGTACACATTCCAGTCTGATGATTGTTGTTCATTCTCACCTGGATAAAAATCATATGTTGTTTGCCCAAGAAATGTTAACTTGATGAGAAAAAACAGCAGCAGTGAATTACAGTATCCCTTTACCTTTTGTAATGTTCCTTTTACAAAAAAAGCACCAGCTAAACATCTACCCCAAGAACTTTTGGCTAATGTTATGCAATTAAAGGGCATGTAAAGGCAAAAAAATAAAATCACATTTTTACTTTCTTTAAAGGAGAAGGAAAAGTTAACACTAAGTAAGCCTTATCAGAAAGGTCCATCTAAATATACCAGTAAACCCCCAAAGTAGTGCTGCTCTGAGTCCCCTGTCAAAAGAAACACTTCATTTCTTTCCATCTATTGTGTACACGTGGGCTTCTGTATCAGACTTCCTGCCTTCAGCTTAAACCTCATTGCCCTGGGCAAGAGCATGCTCAGTTTGCTCCTCTTCCCCCCCTTCTCTGCTGTAATCTGAGCCCAGAGCAGGGAGAGACTCAGGCAGGAAGTGATGTCACACCATGTTAATACTGCAGCTCCTATCCTAAACAAACAGAGAGTTTCTAGAGCTTTTTACTCAGGTATGGAAAAACATTCTACAGAATAAATATAGCATTCTAGCTTGCACTATTGCAGCTAATCTATCGGCAATAAAATGCCTCTGCAGCTTTCCTTCTCCTTTAATGAAAAAGAAACCTATCTCCAGTATCCTTTAATTAAAAAATGTGTACAGTTTTTATAAGAAACCTGACTGTATGCAGTCTGTATGCAGATTTTTTTTGTTTCCCTGTAGAGCAGTCGGCGACTGTGAAGAGATTTGTATTGGACTTTATTTTTGCCTTTGCAACATGCCTTTACTGTTTCCAACTCCAGCTGCAGGGACAAAGATCATGGAGCCAGATTCAAACAGATAAACTGGGATTTTATTTGGAGGATTATTTTGCTGCAGCCACTGGTTCTGCAGAGTTGGAGAAAGTTTGTATTAAACAATACAAAAACTATAAAATCCACATTAGATGACATGACAACACAGGACTCAATATAAAAATGTAAAAGAAATGGCAACTTCTTTATTAACATTCAAATTTAGGTATATGTATAAATTGTTATTTTCAGATGATAGTATGCCGTTAGTTCTTAAACTTAATGCAGTAGTCCAGGTGTGGCTTTGTGTAAACAAAAGATAAAATATGTTGGCATTGCAATAAAAACAGGACTTCTACTGTAAACAAAACGTTTTATATATACAGGAGATAAATATATGTGTGTCAGTTCAAATTCATTTTAATTCATTTAGATGTATTTTTTGGTGTTACTGGTCTCTTTAAATGCAGCATTCAGTTCATGGTACACTTCCCTTTTACGTTTATAACACCTCACGTTCATTTAAATTTCACACCAATTACATTTACTTTATTCCGATACCGCTCCCTCAAAAAGTTACTTTAGTGACATCACTGTGTAGGGCACTGGCTTCTGTCTGAAATGTTTGCCTTATGTCTCTTGTTTCATAAGTGCTCATCTTTCACTGCAATTAAGCCAGGACGCCCACTGCACTATTAACATCCATCTCCTTGTCATCACTTACAAACAGCAGCTGTCCAGAAGTCTCTTTGTGAAGTACAAAGCTAATCAGCACCCACACTCTGAGCTCCTACAACCAGAATGTCATACCTGCCCTATTTATTCAAAATTCCTATTTCCTCAACTCTTCTTCTTTGTAGATGGATGCAGAAACCTCGTTGTGGAGTGCCTGATCAGTTTGGGACCCGAGTCAAATCAAATATGAGAAGGAAACGCTATGCACACACAGGACGCAAATGGAACCAACAACATCTCACATACAGGTGAGTTGCTTTAGGGCTAGTCCACACGGGGAGATAGCGACGTGTTTGCGGTCGCGGCGACAAAGCGCCGCGACAGTCGCCGCGACCGGCGCAGGCGACAGTTTTGTATGGGCGCCTATGTAAAAACGCCTGTGCTAACCACACGAGGCGATGCGCTTTTCAACAGTCGCCTGAAAATGCCTCGCCAGGCTTTTTCAGGCTTTGTCGCCGCAAACGCGTCGCTATCTCCCCGTGTGGACTAGCCTTTAGTGGGACTGAAAATCACACACGCCACCCACCATTTCTCATCCTGCTTCTATACACAGCCCAAGAAGAGTGGAATGGCTGTTTCTCGGGCCTGTACTTTGTGTCGATTGTAGCCTAAATGTATAACTTGGTATACATTTGGTGAAAAATGTGCCCACTTTTTATAAATGTGTGTACACTCCTTTAGGCAAACTGCCTGGATAGTTATACTTTCTATGTCCAACCTTATATTGCAGGATAGCCATGGGGCTCCATTTACTGATAGTGGGGCAGGGTGAGGAGTACAGAAGACATGTGCAAGCCGCCATATTTTTTATCACTTTGCACCCTGCCCTTCCGCCATCATCTGTGGCCATCAGATAAAGCGCAGTAAACATTCTTCAGTGCTGTATTCATAAGGAATCCGAAACACTGCACCCCCATAATCATTCAGACATTGAGTTGTGCACCCTGTGCCGGATTTTGCATCTCCTTAGGGCTCTAGCACTTGCATTCATTCAGGTCATTGCAAATGACCCCTGTGGTATTGCAATTTGCAGCTTTGTTTTGCTTCCTTGCTCGATGCACTTTTCTTGTCCTCTACATGTGTTTTTTTTTTTTTTCATTATATTAGTGTAGGACTTATTGTATTGGCTGAAGGTGAGAAAAAGCTTATTCATTGACTATGCCACAATAAAATTATTTAATTGTTCTACAGGGTAAAGAGGTATGGGGCCAAGGTCAAAGGTTTAACCCAATAATTTATTCGAGAATTGAACTCTTATTTCTATAACTTTGCGTATTTAAATGCCCCTTTAATAAAAATATATTAGATGCTTTGAAATTAACATTGCTGTGTTCTATGTTTGCTGTTCTGTTATGCAAACTTTATTTATAGTCCTATTAATCCAGAGGAAAAAATATACAAAGGATCCCATTGCTTGGTTTGCTATTCATGAGTCATATGAGGAAAAATTCCTTAAACTAGCCATTAGCTTGGGTCAGGGGCAGACCTGTTTGCATATCTCACGGGTAACAGCATTAATCATATCTGCTCTTTGCTCCATCACAATACTGTGCAGCAGTATATTAGCACTTAGCTGCCCACTAACATGATCAAAACCATTTCAGTGCTGCAGAATTTTAAAAGGAAACTTACTTTATCTTAATATATATAAAAAAAATAAATATATATATATATATATATATATATATATATAACATTTGTTGAGTGTATTTGGTTTATTCTCATTGGTATATCATTTAAGTGCTACGTCTGTAAATATGGCTGTGAGTTTCAAGCTTACAACTACTGGAGGACGCAAGCTGGATCTTCAGAATATGTGACATAAACAACTGTTGTGGTAAAGAGTGTCACCTCTGAACCAACTGTTTCTGGCAGAGTGGCTAAAATCTGTTTAATACATGTGATTCAATGAATCCACTTAGTTCAGCAATAGCAAAATTGTAGCCTTGCTGGTTTAGGGATTATTATTTTTTCACACCTGCTTTTTAATGGCAATATTGATGTTTTTATAGTATTAGTTTTGGCATTTTTCTGACCCTCGGTTAGTTTCTTATCATTTGCTCCTTTCTGTTTCCTAACCCTATGGACCTGTCCGGCTATAGATATATATCATTAAATGATTAAATGCACTTGAGTAGCTCCTCATCAGCTTTATCTGAGCCACAGATCAATATTTGTTCCTCTAGCACTTAGGGACCATAGAGTTCTTCCATTTATTCTATTTAGGTTAATGATGCCATACACATTTAATTCCTTGTGATCCTCAAAGTTGTGTGTAATGGATGTAATACATTACTCTAATGGCGACTGTATAACCCTCAATATATTATTTATGATATATATATATTATTTATTCTTTTGTGTTCTACCTTTTGTTTCCAAAATCTTACATGAACTGGCAGCATCCAGAATTACTCAGACAAACTGGGAATGCTCAACTCTGTTGATGCCATCCAAAAAGCCTTTGATGTGTGGTCAAAAGCTACCTCGCTGACTTTCAGAGAAGTGCCCTATGAAGCGGTGCGGCAGCGTCACTCCAGTGCTGACATTCTGATCCTTTTTGCTTCCGGTTTTCATGGGGACAGCTCCCCTTTTGATGGCCCTGGTGGCTTCCTGGCCCATGCATATTTTCCTGGCCCTGATATGGGAGGGGATGCCCATTTTGACTCTGAGGAGCCATGGACTGTAGAAAACATGGATCTGGCAGGTGAGACTCCAGTACGGTATTTGCAGAACTGAAAGAACAAAGCTCAATATTGTAAGAAAATATAAAAACCCATATTCAGGAAGGACCTATGTGAACTTGACAAAAGCAAGCATTTATAATAAGAGACAAATCCTTCTCCTGCCAATTACATATTGAGCTTCATAACACATGCCAATATGTTAACCTCTTTGTCCATGTTGCAGTTTGGTTTTGTATTTCTCTGCCATTGGCTTGTTGGGATAGATTACACAGCGTTATTGTTTTTAGATTCCAGTAGCTTGCTGCTTTTGAACAAGGTTCAATGTCCCTGGTAGCAGAAGGGTAAATTGTAGGTGGTTGCCATCTCCTTTTATTGTATGTGCTTGTTGCCAGGTAATACTGATATAAGTCCAAAGTTTCTGCAGCCTGAGCCAGCGTGTGATTGTCGAAATTTCTTATTGCTGGCTGCTAATTTTTCATGCTCCATAACAAACCATTCACTTCAGACAGGCTATAAAAAGTCTGCATATTGTTTCAGGGAGCTTCAGGATGTTTCTTTATACCTTATGTGCTTTGGCTTCTTGTTAGGAAATGCCATTTTATAAAAAGAAAAGTCCCTAGTAAGCAACTGACAGTGTTGGTGCATGCCAAGAGGTGTCACACATTTAGCATTATGTATTTTTGTCTGTCTTATAGGGAATCACCTGTTTCTAGTAGCTGTACATGAGCTGGGGCACTCTCTAGGACTGGAACATTCAAATAACCCTTCAGCCATCATGGCTCCTTTCTACCAGTGGATGGATACTGAACAATTCCAGTTGCCTGAAGATGACAGACGTGGAATACAGCAGTTGTATGGTGAGGACCTAAATACCAGCCCTGCTGTTAGCACAGTTTAGCCAGTTTAGCTGCCAGTGGGATGCTGGGAGTTGCAGAACAACAGCTCGAGAGCTGCAGATTGACATCCCGTTTTCCAGATATAGCTTTTGTCTACATTTTTCCCCTCTGCTGCTGACTGGGGGCCGGGTCAAATCACTGCCCTTCCCCTGTATTCAGAACCTATAAACTATATACACTAAGAATAATTTAGATGATGAGTGTCTAGCCTTCCATCCTTAAACTAGGCCAACATGGTGTCTGCCTTGCAATGCTGGTGACCTGGGCTTGGGTGTGCTCTATGTAAATTCTATATGACCACTGCAGCCAGTGCTGGGAATCCTATTTCAGCAGCAGCTGGAGGGGTGCAAGTTAAACTGTCCCTGATCTATACAAATTAGGGCTGATCCTATTTTAGGTCCATAGAGAAGTCCTTGTTTTGCTGCTCTTGCTGCTCAAGGCTGGAAGCGTCACCCATGCCCGGGGGAGCAGGGATAAATTAATTCTCTGATTTGTTCATCAAGAGACAAAACCTCATGTGTGGCCCTGGTTCTCCGAAGGGCAGGAAAGGAATTTCTCCAAAAGAGCAGGCACTAGCGAGATTGCCTAAAAATTTCCATCTACTAAGCAATAGCATTTTTCACCAGCCAGCAGAAAAAGTAGGATTATGTTAACCCTTTCACGGCTATTTCTTACAGGACCTCCAGAAGATCAGATTCCCAGCACCCTGTCTCCATTACCAACCCCAGGCAAACCTGAAATACCTGATAAAAGACCACCTAAACCTCCTCCTAGAGGTAAACCAGAACAACCTGGTAATGCACCACCACCTCCTCCTCCTCGCAGCCCCTCCAATCCAGACCAGTACGGACCCAACATTTGTGAGGGCAACTTTGATGCTGTCAGTGTTCTTCGAGGAGAGATGTTTGTGTTTAAGGTACGGTGTTTATGGCAAACCATATAATTGCCTCCCAGACACATGGCAGTCAAGCATGTATCTAAATGAAGCTATGTATTTTTTTTTTTTTTATTGTTTTGGTAAAAATTAGATCTATTTGTAGAAAATGCTATTTAGCTTACTGGACATACTGTACTTGGTAAAAACTATTTTAAAAAATATAGTAATTTAAAAATTAGCAAGCAGTGTTATACTGTCCTGCTAAGTGATGAAATAATATCCCCTTATAAATATCCTGTGTGTATTTCCAGATGACCATGAATTTCAACGTGCCACACCTCAAAGAATTAAATATTGAGAAATAACAATGGAAGGCAGGGCCCAAAGTACTATGCAGAGAACTCTTCTGAACTAAATCAGTGTGTTCTAAACAACATATTAGTGAGAGAGAGATTATATTAAATTGCTGATGTCATACCAAGACATTTGGCAAGGCCATGAGCAGCTTGGGGTTAATAAAGTGACTCTCTGCAGTTAATTAATGAACCCTCATCATCAGTGATATAGGCTAACTCATGTCTAGTAATCGAAATCTACATCCTTTTGACAGGGTGCCTGGTTTTGGAGGGTACGACACAACCGAGTCCTGGATAACTACCCCATGCCAATTGGTCACTTCTGGCGAGGGCTGCCGCCTAACATTACTGCTGCCTATGAGCGACATGATGGAAAATTTGTCTTCTTTAAAGGTCAGCAGTTTCTAAAAATGTATATCTTTATTATTATTATGAATAATCTATTCAGACATTTATTCAAGTAATCTTTTAAATTCTGTTTTCTAATGAATGTCTGGTCGCTTCTGTTTTCCCATTTTGACTTGGTCTTACGTTGTCCTAAACAGAGGTCAGATATAAGATCATTACCCATGTTTTCCATACAGGAAAATCCTTCTCCTAATCATCAAGTGCATCAGAAATTAAAAATGGAAACTACACAATAAAAAAAACCTGGAAGGTGGAAAGGCCTTTTGCCAGGACTTTAAATGTTGGGTTTCTAGTCTGTGCATAAATCACCATTGTCAGAAACAAGAATTCATTGTTTCCAACCTCCCTGTATATAAGGATGAAAGATTTAATATGGTGTTTGTACAACTAGTTGATGGATTTTAGAACACAGTGTGTTTACAGCAAAGGGACAATTTCCATATTGCTCTGACACAGATCGCGACTGCCTTTGGCCTGATGTAATTCTTTCCTTTCAAAAATGGACAATTTTTCATATAATGTAAAATTTCTACTTCTAACAAAGCCAAGCAAGACTGAATAAAAAGCACATACAGCATGTTTAGTATATTGCCAATATGAGGGGGATTATGTTGCAAATTGTTTCATTTAAGTAAAACATTTTCGAGTTCTTCCCAGGTCGGTGCTCTTTTCAGGAAAGGAATGCACTGGCCCTTGGAACTTTCTAACAACGTTCCATTGGCTTTGGAAGCTTTTGTTGGAGAGTGCCTCCTCGTATGGCTGTCTTGCATGTCTATCCCAGTGTTCCTTCAGGTACACTTAGATCTTACTCTGCACTAAGCACAAATTGGAAAGACTGGTAAGATGGCTGTGTGGCACTGCATTAGAAAGTTCCCTTGACTGGTACATTTTTTTTCTGTAGAAGAAGCACACACCCCGTGGAAATAATTAAACATTAAGGTAAGGGGGTGTCTAACATATTGGTTCTCACCAATGAAAAAGCTTTCCTTGTCCTTAAATTATATGTAATCACCCCCCAGGAGCCACCGCACCAATAGACTTTTATCATCTTACCTAAGGTAAATAAATTTAGCCTGTTCGGATTGTAATTAAGCTCGGAACTAGTTTTATGGAAATATATCACTAAGTTAACTCTTGTTTACATTCAATTTTCTTTTTATTTACTTTATTATTTTCTTTCATTTACTGCATGTACTATGACATCAACGACCAATATGTACTAATAACTGGACATATAAAATGTCCAGGAAATGTATAACATGCTATAAAAACTTCATAAAAACTATTTTCAAAAAAAAAAAAATTATAATGTGTATCTCCCCTAAAATAGAGCATCAGAGGGCAAGCTAATTTGCATTTGCACCCTGAGTAACATGTTTTTGGAATAACATTTGCCTTGCTGGAGCTGAGATAAGTCTAGCAACACTCGGGCTCTTTATTAACACTCTGGAAATATCTGGGAAGTATCCCATAGCATTCAATCCGTTATTTGTTTTGGTTAGCCAACTGCAAGTAAAACTACGAAACAAATATTTAATTGTTTGCCACAGGTTATTGCCCAGGTGCATATTTTCATAGTGTTTGTAAATGAGCCCCACTGTGTCATTAAAGTTTCTTTTGCTGGCTTGCCATATTTGATCCCTTAGCCATTCGGTCCCCCATTATCTCACAAGCTGTCCCACATCCTTCCAGGTCATTCTATATTCCACTAGCTCTCACTGACTTTATACTGCTGGATAATTGGCAGGAGAGAAGTACTGGCTATTCCGAGAGGCCAACCTGGAAACTGGTTACCCGCAGCCGCTGACCAGCTTTGGATATGGGATCCCTTATGACCGAATTGATACAGCCATATTTTGGGAACCTACAGGACACACATACCTCTTCCGGGGAGACAAGTAAGAAAATATAAGTGTGCAGAAGCAACTTGTTGACCATTTAAAGGTTCTCTGAATGACCAGTCTGGCTGGAGACTGAACTTCTATTACCGACTATGACAAGGGGAATGGGATGTATGTACTGTCACAAATGAGATAATAGGCCACACCAATCTATATATCGTGATATCTGTATACACATACTGAGACACATAAAACCAAACATAAAAGTAAAAGCTCATATAAAACAAATATAACATAAATGGCGGCAATCCAAGTTTTGCATAATAGTTTTTATTATAAATTTGTTTTCTATTGAAGCATTTTACTTTTTGCTCTGTGCCCTTTGTGTTTGGCATTCTGCCATCATGGCATAGCAGAGTTAGAGAGCTGAAAAGCAGGAAGTAGTGTTTTGGCTATTATGTTACATATCCAATCACTCCAGCCTTTATACATTACATTTTGGGCTAACTAACTATATTAGAAACTTTTTTTATTTTGCACAGCCTTTCTATTTACCAAGTTTTTATTTTTACACTGAGCAATTCCTTTAAGGTTGGAGAAAGGTAAATACTGAACAAAGTAAACCACTGCAAGTACTGCATTACTATCTAAATATAGATATCCTGATTTAATATACCATCTCTGTGTCTAGTAAGCTTTTTTTTTTTTTGCATGTTTTTTTTATGCAAAGAACCTTCTTGACACATTTTCCTAAATATAGACATGTAACATGTACACAAACACATAACAATGGCAAATACAAGTGCTGCTACAAGTACGAAGACGTCACCAGATCATGCATTGACAGACTGGGGTTACCGGGGGATGTTTAGATAATTGGTTTGGGAAAACAGGAAGACTGTGTGAAATGATAAAAACAGTGATCTGCGACAGGAAGGTGTCTCAGCTCTCATAGTGCTTCTGGGAGTAGATGATACGTGTGCTAGAGGTCATACAGGAGCCAAAGGGATTTTCATATATTTGTATCTATATGTTTAGATGTATAGAATTTACAGAATTTTTGGGTGTGAAAAAAAACATCACACAATAAGTTTTGTGGTGTGCGTCAGTAGTAACATAACACGGGATTTTCAGCTTTTTAACCCAACACCTCACATACTTGTGAGGGCATTAAAGTCAACACGCAGGCCGCATTTCTAAAACGGTGATGCAGAAATTGCTAAATATGCCCCAATGTTCCAGTAACCATTCCTCTTCTCTCATCCCTACAGATACTGGCGTTTCAATGAGGAGTCTCGTTCTGCAGACGTTGGTTACCCAAAACCCATTACAGTCTGGGCTGGTATCCCTGACACCCCCAAAGGGGCCTTCTTGAGCTCTGACTCGAGTGAGTAGAGTGTAGAATAAATATGCCTTGTTTGCTCTGTTCATTATCATTTTCAAGCTCATTTGATCAGTTGTGAAATAGATTTGTTTCCATATTTTATCATTTCATTTGTTTTTTATGTAGTTGCTTATATTACACACCCAGGCTTTAAAAATAAATTCAGTCTCTTTGGCTTTGGGAGGTTTTGTTGGAGAATGCCTCCTCGTCTTGCATGTCTATCCCAGTGTTCCTTCAGGTGCACTTCTTAGATCTTACTCTGCACTAAGCACAAATTGGGAAGATCGGTAAATTGGCCGCGTGTTCCCTCGACTGGTACATTTTTTTTTCTTTAGAAGAAGCACTGACCCTGTGAAATAATTAAACATTAAGGTAAGGGGGTGTCTAGCATATTGTTTCCACCAAAGAAAAAGCTTTCCTTGTCCTTAAGGGTTAGTCCACATGAGGAGATTCGGGGAGATTTTGTCGCCTGCACTAAAGCACACGCGGCAATGTGTTTTCAATAGTCGCCCAAAGTTGCCTCGAAACTTTGGGCGACTATTGAGAATGCATCGCCGCGTGTGCTTTAACGCAGGCGACTTTTCATTGTAGCCTATGGGAAAACACGCTGAGGCAGTTTGGGGAGATTTTCATTCAGAAGACGAGGCGATTAGTCGCCAGGCGTCAAAATCCCTGAATCTCCTCGTGTGGACTAACCCTAAATGGGAAGTAAAGTCTAAAATAAAATAAGGCTAGAAATGCTGTTCATAAACATGAACTTACTGCACCACAAGCCTAATCAAACAAAATGATTTATGCTTTCAAAGTTGGCCACAGGGAGTCAGCATCTTGTAACTTTGTTAAACATCTTTGCAAGACCAAGACTGTGCACATGCTCGATGTGATCTGGGTTTATCCTGACCTGCGTCCTACCTGAATCTGATATTTTGCCTTTGTCCTGACTTTCAAGCCTATTTTATGAAATTAAATCATGGAGATATATTACTCTTCAAAGGACCCGCGTGTTTAATACCACCCTATAGGACTATAGGATTTTGGTCACAAACAAAAATATAGTTCACTTGTAATTATAGTTCACTCACTTGTATTACCTAATTTCAGGCTGTGTAGAGGTATATAAACCAGAATAGGGATACTAAAAACAGAAAAAGCAGTAAAACCCCACACTACCTTACTAAAATTAATTGAGATCTAATTATATAAGTGGTTAGTGCTATTATAAACATATGCTTAGTTCTCAGTCAATTTAGCACCAACATACAATTAGTGTTATTTTAATCGATTGTGTTATATACGAGTAATTAAAAAGATGAAGGTGCTCAAGTGCTACAAATCAGGTGATGTGACCCACAATAAAATCTATCTACACACAATTGATGAATAATCTAAAAGTTCATAGTTCTTATATGAATTAAAAGGTGCTACTGCTGTAGTTATAATTTTAAAGTGAGTTCATGGTATCAAACAATTAAAAATAAAGCGTTAGCAATTCATGAATTAAAGTTAGAAATTAGAAAATAGTATAGAGGTGGAGTTGTCCCGAAGAAACTAGCTGCGTTGTTCTAAGCCCTGGGACAACACACGTGGGAGAAAGGCAGAACATTGAGAACTGTGGTCTCGTTACTGTCTTGTAAGGAGAGCTAAAAAACCAACAAATCCTCAGTGCCTTAGAGATAAAAGAGAATATAAGGAATGAATGGTGCGCTAGTAGTGCTACAATTCCATTAAATTTCTCTAGATCCGAGATTCAATTAAAGTTTAAAAAAGTAAGATTTCAATCATTTTTATTTCTTTTTTTTTAAAAAAAAGGGTTTAAAAGGCTCGCCGACGCACGTTTCGCTTAGCGTAACAGCCAATCAGATTTTACCTATTGACATTGAAGTCAATAGGTAAAATCTGATTGGCTGTTATTGGCTCTGCCCACTTTTCCTAAATTTTGACCACAGTCACCCAGTGAGCAATTGTGTTGAGTTTGGGACACTTGGCATTTACACCGTAATAATAGCAGCAATTTGGCGTTTTTCATTAAGGTCAATGGCTGAAATCCGATTGGCTGTTGTTGCCCCGCCCCCTTTTTTCCTAATTCTGAACCAGAGTCACCAAGTGACTAACACTTTAAGGTTTCGGAATCATGACATTAAACCTGTAAAAATGGCAGCAGTTTTATGTTTTTCTCTTGAAAATCAATGAATGACATTTGATTGGTTGTTGGTGGCTCCACCCACTTTTCCTAACTTTGAAGTGCAAACACCCAGTGACCACATTTGTGATATTCGAGGTCCATGACATCAATAACGTGCAAATGGCAGCAATTTTAATTTTTCCCATTGAAATCATCAAAGAAATCTGATTGGTTGTTTTTGGCTCCACCCACTTTTCCAGATTTTGATCCTGGTCCTCCAGTGACCAACTGTGCCAAGTTTGAGGACCCTCCCATTAACAATCTAAGAGCGGCGACAGTTTTAACTTTTCCCATTGAAACAAATGGCTAATATTTGATTGGCTGTGGTAGACTCCACCCACTTTCCCAAATTCTAACCCTAGTGACCCATGGTGCCAAGTTTGGGGTCTCTGGCTTTAACACTGTGGGAATGACAGTGTTTGACATTTTCTCATTGAAGTCAATAGGGAAAATCTGATTGGCTGTTTGTTGCTCCGCCCACTTTTTGGAGTTCCCAAAATGTGACAGAACTTTTCAGGTTGACCCCATGACTAAGTGACCCAAGTTTGGTGAGTGTAACTTTAATGCTGTACGAGTGGCAAAAGTTTCAAATTTTCCGATAAAAGTCTATGGGAAAAAATGGGGTCTTTGGGGGGCCGCCACAGGGCCACGGAGGGTGGGATTGCTTAACAGAGCACAAGCAACCTATTCGGGTATGAGCCCAACAAGTGTGCAAAGTTTCATAATTGTACTCCTAAAATTCTGGGAGGAGTAGCGTTTAGAAAATTGCTAAAATTTCATTGGCTGTTGGTAGCTCCACCCACTTTGGGGTGCCCCCCCCAAAATACATATTTTTATTCAGGGTGGCACCAACAATATGCGCTCCGAGTTTGGGGAGTGTAGCTTCAAAACTGTACAAGCGGCAGCGATTTGAAAATTTTCCCTGTCAAAGTCAATATGAAAAAAGGCGTCTTCAGTGGTCCGCCGCACGGGCGCAGTGGGTGGGATCACTTACTAAAGCACAAGCAACGTACTTTGCTATAAGGCCAATAGGTGTGGAAAGTTTGGCGCTTGTACCCCTAAAACTGTAGGAGGAGTAGCGTTTAGAAAATGGGGGGGGCGCTAATAATAATAAGAAGAAGAAGAACGAGCTGAACTAGTAGATCTTATTCTTCAAAGCCAACATAAATATCTGGACAAGGGTTCTGGCCTTCTGATACTGGCTGTATACCATGCAGAGAGAAAAAAACAGCCATTCCCCGAGGTAGAACAGTCTGGTAAACATAAGGCTTAGACTGACTGCTGTTTTACTTTTATAATTCAGTTTTACCTGGGATGCCTGTAAGAAAAATGAGTGCAGCTAATCAGATAGGACTGCTTTTACTGAACTATGAAGCAGATGCCTCTCAATATCCGCATCATTGATTATATTATTTAAAGAAGACAGATCACTGTACAGTCTATCTCCCTTAATTCACTGTTATATGCTTTTAGAGTAGTGCCTTGTGCTTTTTCTCTGATAAATATTCAGCCTAGCTGAGGTGGAACAATATTCTATTTGATCCTGAGATCAGATTACAGAGAAATAAAAATGTACTATGTGATACTTTGTGTGATCGGGTGTGACTGAGCTATTTTGGGAAAACATCAATACAAAAAAAAATATATAGCATATGCAGGCTATTGACTGTTCACATCACTCAAGTGAATGACAAATTTGAAATAGCCTTATGTGCATTTTAATTCACTTCTTAAATAATCGTAAATCCTTGTGCAGAAATAATGAGGTTTTAGGCATCCAGCAGAGAGCCTTTATTCGCTATATATTTTATAAGCAGCACTGCAGAGCCAGCTTCTAGCAGCATAGGTGTTTTTTAGTGGCTCTGTATCAGAAAATCTTTCAGCGTCTTGGCATATCCTTCCTCGTGCATTAGTCTATTGTCTGCTCCTCGATGCTTCCTGAATGGATCTAATGTTGGCTCATCCATCATGCTGACTGCTGACTATTTCTGGGCTCATAGACAGAATTCCAATACAGTGGCTTCCCAGTGCTGGGCAGGAGAAATACAGTTCCTTTTATCCTGAGTTGTACCGAGCATAATAGATTAAGCTGAGTAGGGCGGGTCTGCAGTAATCAAAATAAATGTGCGATTGCTTTTCCGCAGCTACTGCTCTATCACCACACTTAAAAAATGGATTTTGTAGGCCATTTTAACCTTTTGCTTCTTCTGAAAAGAACCGTACTAGAGTAAGACTCCTTCATACACATTCGTTTGTTGCTAAATCAAAAACTCATTTATGCTTATAATTTGTCCCTGTATTTTAGGATGTAATGTAAATAACAGGATGTGGCCTAGTGGAAAGTCACAGGCAGGCTGAATGGATAATAAGAAAAGTTAATCCATTTGTATCAGTAAGGTGCCTTTGGGACCTTCCTCAGTCATGGTGAGATGGAGAAGGAGGTGTTTCTTGGGTAAATGCACAAATCATCTTGGTTACTATGTTCTTTTCCTGTGGGAGTAGTTATTAGGATGTCTCTTCCAGCTTGGCAGGAGGGAGCTTTATGCAGCTGGGGATCTTGAAGGAACGTGTTCATGGTTTTCCCTAGGAGGAGGTTTATTGCTAGCATTAGCACATTTATTGGGTAAAGAGAAGAGGACCCCTCCTCCCTCGTTAGGTTAGATAATGTATTGAACGTCTCATCATCTTGTACTCTAGGGAGCACATTCTCAGGGTGGAAGGGGAGGCGGAACACTATGATGAAGAAATCAGATCGGAGGAACCAATTGAGGCTGTTACATGTTCATAGCTTTCAGAGAATGGCAAGATAAACTTGAAGGCTCATTTTGCGAATCTCTTAGGATCACTAGAGTTTGACTGGGTTGCAAGCGAAGACAAACTTGTAGCTCCGAAGAGTTTATATTGTTTTGAATCACAGTATAGTACTAATAATATCTGCCCAGTAAGTTGGGGATGCTGCTGTAATCTTGATTGGCCTTTGTTTTTTGATATCCGAAGTGTTTGAACTCTACAGGTATTACCCACTATGCGCATCTATTGAATAGAAACACAACAGGGAATGCTTATCCTGATCAGAGAATGACCCAGTCTTATGCCAAGTCTCCATCCTGCCAGTGATTCACATTGCATGATGCAAAGAAAACACCTTGTGGTACAGCTGCACCTTTTAGCTATGGCCAGACAGGGACATTTTCAGCCCTTTCCACAAGCAGTATCCTCTTTCTTTTGTGTCCAGAACCTTTGTGTTGGCTCCAGTGCAAACTGTCGCGAAATGCAAAGTCTTGCGCTGGAGCCGAAACAATGGTTCCCGAATGTGAAAGAGGATACTGCTCGCGGTAGGGGCTGAGGCTGAGATTGTCCTGGCCCTAGGTGCAGCTGTACCACAAGGTCTTTTCTTGAGTCATTTTAGGGTTTTTTTTCATTCTCAGGATGAATTACAAAGCAAACAAAAAAGGCACAAAACAGCTACATTGAATAATGGAGAGTGACACACCCATCCAATTATACAGCAGCCAGCCAACCAGTGGGTGGCGTAGGTGGAAGGTGGTGTGAATAGCTCCCACTCTTCCCAACGTAGCTAGGTAGAAGGAGAGCTGGGGGGAAGGGTGGGAATCCGTACTATTTTGATACTGAGAAGTATTCCTACTGAGCAGGTACTGATAATGGGTACTTGAACCCGCTACTTAATATTTTGCATATACCCACCACCATTCCAGCCTACGCTTTGGGTTTTTAGTTGTGTGTTATTTTAGGGACATGGTCCCGCACGGTGTAGCGTTTTATATACTGTGAATGTGTATGCTGGTGTTGCCAAACGAGGAATTCTTTTAATCCAGTTTAAATTAAAAGTTATATTTTAATACATTGTAGCAACCTTGGCCTGAACTGGTTGGCTGGCTGCAGTATAATTGGATGGGTGTGTCACTCTCCATTATTCAATGTAGCTGTTTTGTGCCTTTTTTGTTTATTGAGATTGTTACCAACCTGCGGGCTAAAGGCCATACTTAATTCAGTTGGCTCCGACTATCTTTCACAAAGCAAACAAAACCAGATTATTGGTGGCTGTTAATTAGCTGGTTATCTAAAGCATGTCAAGTGTGGACCTTTACTTAAGGGTAAGGGCACACCTGCACTTCGTAATCCGAAGTCGCCCAAAGTTGCCTCACGAGGAAATTTCGGAGACTTAGGAATACGAAGCGCCGTGTGTGCCATGCCGCAGGCGGCTTTTCATTATAGCCAGCGCAAGACAGAGGGAAGGCGTTTGGGGAGATTAGTCGCCACAAAGACGAGGCGATTAGTCGCCAGATGACTAAACCCCCCCGAATCGCCAGGTGTGCCCTTACTCTTAAGGAAAACGATACCCCCAAAATGAATACTTGAGCAACAGATAGTTTATATCAAATTAAGTGGCATATTAAAGAATCTCACCAAATTGGTATATATATATATTTAAGTAAATCTTGCCCTTTTACATCTCTTGCCTTGAGCCACCATTTCGTGATGGTCTGTGTGCTGCCTCAGAGATCACCTGACCAGAAATACTACAACTCTAACTGTAACAGGAAGAAGTGTGGAAGCAAAAGACACAACTCTGTCTCTTAATTGGATCATGTGACCTAACATGTTTGGTTTGTTGGTTTGTTTGTGTGCACAGTGAATCATACGATTCCAGGGGGCGGCCCTTATTTTTTAAAATACTTAAATATTCATGATTACCCAATGGCACATACTACTAAAAAAGTATATTATTATGAAAATGGTTTATTTGCATAAGGCAGAGTTTTACATATGAGCTGTTTTATGCAATATCTTTTTATAGTTTTCCTTTAACTGAAAGTGCATTTTGACACAGTTGGTCCTCCCATACACATGTTGATTATTATATTTTTAGTATATTCATTCCCTGTTCTAGAACAAATCTAAGCCTGCATAGTCAATGTGCTTATGAATCTATGTCTTTGCTGGACAATAATAAGTATTTGTATATTATATTGAATATGTAAATGTGTTAAAAAAAATCAGCTTTTTATATTATGATTATGAGCAGAAAGGCCTGTTTCACTACCACGGACTCAGAATTACAGGTTGTGCATGTTTACTGACTAACTTTGCATTTCTAATTTCTGCTTGTGGAACATTAACCTACTGCAAGAAAAAAGTCTCTGACCTGTGTTATGCTAACATGTCCTTATCAAAATAGTAATAATTTATTAAACATAGCATTGAGTCCCTGATTTAAAGATATATAAGATCAGTTCTGGCAAGTCTTAAAGGGTTAACTTTTGGTATGATAGAATGACCATTTCCAAGCAACTTTTCAATTGGTCTTCATTATTTATTTTTTTTTATAGTTTTTAAATTATTTGCCGTCTTCTTTTGACTCTTCCCAGCTTTCTAATGGGGGTCACTGACCCCATCTAAAAAAGCAAATGCTCTGTAAGGCTACACATTATTGTTATTGCTACTTCTATTCATATTCCAGTCGCTTATTCAAATAAATGTGTGGTTGCTATGGTAATTTGGACCCTAGCAACCAGATAGCTAAAATGACAAACTGGAGAGCTACTGAATAAAAGCTAAATAACTCAAAAAACACAAATAAAAAATGAAAATCAATTGCAACTTGTCTTAGACTCACACTGTATAATCATACTAAGCGTTAACTCATTGTTGAACAACCCCTTTAAGGGCTCATTTACTAAAAAAACCACAGTTACAGTCACACAACCTTATTCCTTGCAGTCCTTGCACAACTCTGCATCATCTATTTAAGGTTCTTTCATCCTATGCAGCTCCTTGCACTTCCATATAGTTGCACTTGGCTTTGTTCCACCTACTGTACAGAATTGAGCGCGACTGTCTCAACAGATAGATGCAGCGCTCTTGTATGGCGGCATTTATGACATACCTCCTTATAAATTGAATCCGAATTGCGTCAAAGTGCAGATCAGAAGCAGTTGCATCAGGCACATCCCACCTTGAGGCCACAATTACATTGGAATTAGGGCAGAAAATTTGGTAAATCAATGGCGACTTGCTCTCAAACTTTGCACACTGCACTTGTGCTTGTGAATGAGCCTTTTAATGTTTTATACAATTTCATGTATAGACTTTCTATGTATAGACACTTCTAACTTTATGTAGCTTTAAATGATACGATGGTGAGTTTGACGGCACCTTTTCCCTCTTCCTTTCAGCTTACACTTACTTCTACAAAGGTGCCAAATACTGGAAGTTTGATAACCAGCGGCTGAAGACAGAGCCAGGATACCCTAAATCCATCTTGAGAGACTTTATGGGGTGCCAAGAAGAAGTTTTTCAGGATCCGGATGTTGTTCCACGATGGCCAGATGTTGAACGTCCCCCATTTAATCCTGATGTTGAGTCAGAGGATAAAGATGACAAAGACAGTGACAGCGCGGGACGGGAGGACCCAAACACTGGACGTGATGTGGACGTTGTGGTCCATATTGACGAGTACACACGGGCCGTTAGTGTTGCCATGATTATTGTGCCACTACTACTAATACTGTGCATTCTGGGACTTATTTATGTCATTGTGCAGATGCACCGGAAAGGACCTCCTAAAGCCTTACGATACTGTAAACGCTCTTTACAGGAATGGGTCTGATTTTTTTTTTTTTTTATTGTTGCCATTTTTTACCTCTCACATCCACCTATTTCTTTTGTTCCCTCTTTATTTTTATATTCACAACTCATTTTGTGTGGTGCTAACATGGGGGAGCTGCGATATTTAATGTTAATATTTGTTCCAACCCCCTCCTGAGTTTCCATTCCACTGTTTCTTGACTGTGGGGGCAAAAGAAGGAATACTGCATTTTCTGACACTTTAAAGGGTGTGTCATATTTCCTGATGTTCGTTTCAGATTCATTGGTCCACCTGTGTGATGCAGGGGTGATGCACAATACATATATCCCTGATAGTGTAACACATTAATCTTTGCATCGTGTGGTTGAGCCTTCCAAGGTGCATTTCTGCGGGTCATCCTTATGCTGATGCTGGCAGGAGATAAATGACCCTTTTAGTTGTAATTATTCTGTAGCCCTAGCACTGTGTGGATACAGTTGAATGTTTCTCTAGCATTTAGGATGTTGAATATTTATGCCATGCATTTTGCACTGGAGATATCCTAGGGTGGGTGCAGATCAGCAAAGGGAGGAATACACAGACCTGAATGGGTAAAAATAGTGATTCTACCTGCACTCTGGCTGCTCAGATATCATGAAAGGTACCTCAAAACTGGGGAATATCTAAGCCTGGCATGAAAGGGTTATGGTGCCTTAATCACCTGTGATGATCCCCTCACATGAGAGGCAGAGTCTCGTAAAGAGCCGCGATAGAGATATTTTCCTTTGCGTATGGAAGGGAGAGCGTTGTTCCTGTGGAATGCCGGTATTAGTAAGTTAATAAGGAGTTGCTTTCCTGCACTCCCTGATATTGCTCATATCGGGCTGTGCCCATGAAGTCTATGAACAACAGTCTCAGTTTCTTCAGTCTCTTTACGTTAGATGTTCACCCGGATGTTTTAAAAAAAAAATATGTTTGTTTTTATTAAAGATTTTTGTAACAGTATCTTGTTTGGTGTTACTCCATGCAATTAAATAACACCATACACTGGGATTTTAAATGTCTCAATGGAACATTTAAAGGCATTTAAAAACTACAAATCTGTTGGGACAGAAGCTGCATTTAATGAATATAAACACTGTAATAAAGGTTGTAAATCAGCAATCCGGAAGGCTAAGAAAGGAAATGAAGAGTTAATTGCGGTGGAGGTGAACGTTTTTTTAAAATATATTAATAGTAAAAAGATGCAGGTTGAGAGTGTTGCTCCATTAAATAATGATACCAGTATGTTTGTAACATCCAGAAAATGCAAATGTGCTAAATCAGTTCTTTTCTTCAGTGTATACAATAGAGGAGTCTGGGTTCACAGGCTCACTTAATAACTGCACGAATGGTTCAGCTCAATCTAGTCAGTGGCTGACTCAGGATATGATTCAAAAAGCTTTAATACAAATTAATGTAAACAAGGCTCCAGGGCCTGATGGCATACACCCCCGGGTTCTAAGAGAGTTTAGTTCAGTTTTAGACCAGCCCCTATTTCTGATTTTCTCAGATTCACTTTCATCTGGTATGGCACCAATGGATTGGAGAAAAGCTGATATTATTCCAATATTTAAAAAAGGGATTATGATCTCAGCCTGGCAATTATAGGCCAGTAAGTTTGACATCTGTGGTGAGCAAATTATTTGAAGGCTTATTAAGGGATCACATTCAATGGCATTATGAGCTGCAATCAGCATGGCTTTATGAAGGATAGGACATGTCCAACAAATTTGATTGCTTTTAATGATGAGGTAAGTAAGATGCTGGACAGTGGGGGGGGGGCAGTAGATGTGATCTATTTGGATTCTGCCAAATTGTTTGATACCATGCCCCACAAACGACTGCTTTCTAAGGTCTGTTGGGCTTAATGAAGTCGATTGCACGTGGATAGGAAACTGGCTACAGGATTGGGTACAGAGGGTGGTTGTTAATGGGACATTCTCTACTTGGAGTAAGGTTCTTAATGGGGTCCCTCGGGGCTCGGTATTGGGTCCACTTTTATTCAACTTGTTCATTAAAGGGATACTGTCAAGGGAAAAAAAAAAATTCAAAATGCATCAGTTATGAATGACTGGTGCAGCTGGGAAATTGACAAAATGTCTAGCCCCATTTCAGATTTCAAAATTGAATATAAAAAAATCTGTTTGCTCTTTTGAGAAATGGATTTCAGTGCAGAATTCTGCTGGAGTAGCACTATTAACTGATTCATTTTGAAAAAAACATGCTTTCTGATGACAAGATCCCTTTAATGACTTAGGGGAGGGTGTTGTAAGTAATGTATCAGTGTTTGCAGATGACCCAAAACTATCCAGCCCAATGAATTTCATCCAGGATGCAGTATCCTTGGAGTCCTTGTAGATGATAAACTTGGCTGTAGCAAGCAATGCCAGTCAGCAGCATCAAGGGCAAATCTGTCTTGAGCTGTATTAAAAGGGGCATAGAGTCACGGGAGGAGGAGGGGGTCATTCTTCCACTGTATAGAGCACTGGTATGGCCCCCATCTAGAACAGTTTTGGTCTCCATCACTCAAACAGGACATTATTGAATTAGAGAGGGTACAGAGAAGGGCAACTAAGCTGGTAAAAGGTATGGAAAGTCTTAGCTATGAGTTAAGATTGGCCAAATTGGGGTTGTTCAAGCAGGAGACGAGGCGCTTAAGGGGAGATATAATAACTATGTATAAATATATAAGGGGATATATATAATAATCTCTCTAATGCTTTATTTACCAGTAGGTCTTTCCAGCTGACACAAGGTCACCCATTCCATTTAGAAGAAAAGCGGTTCCGCCTAAATATTCGGAAGTTTTTTACAGTGAGAGCTGTGAAGATGTGGAATTCTCTCCCTGAATCAGTTGTACAGGCTGATACATTAGATAGCTTTAAGAAGGAGTTGGATGGCTTTATAGCAAGTGAGGGAATACTGGGTTATGGTAGATAGTTCATAGTACAAGTTGATCCAGGGACTAGTCGGATAGATAACTAATCTAAACCCAGTCTAAAGATGGCCATAGACGCACAGATAATATCGTACAAAACTAATTTTCGTACAATATTCGGTTTGTGTATGGTGGGAAAAGAGCTGACCGATATCAGCAGAAGACTTGCATATCGGTCGGCTCATCAATCCAGCTGGACCAAAAATTTAGATCGGGCGCCTTTGAAAGTACCCAAACATTGGCTATTATTAGTGCTGAATCGTCAGATACAGGTAGAATTCTATTGTTTCTACCTGTATAATACACAAAAGCCATGAATATCTTGTAAATTATATCCTTATAAACGGTGAGTAGTGATGTTATCAGTTATAAACGGTGAGTAGTGATGTAATTTCTGTCACATGACTCACTAAAATTTGTGTATTATAATTAATAAAGTACCCCCAGTTGTAAAATATGAGGATATTATAAGTTACCTCGGAGTTCCATGACCTGTATAAAAACACTCGGCCTTCGGCCTCATGTTTTTATATGGTCATGAAACTCCTCGGTAACTTATAATATCCTTATATTTTACAAGAGGGGGTACTTTATTCACTATATATTGGACGATTCAGCTCTACATGTGTGTAGAAACTAACAATCTTTCTTGGAAAGATCTTTTCCTAGAAAGATTGTAATTGTTGTGTCTATGGCCACTTTGCAAGTAACAGGATCCTTAAACCTTGTATCTAAGTATCTAACTACAATGTAGTGCACACTGCTACATGTACTAAAGGGTTGTTGCCTTTTCTGGAAAAAAAAATACTGGACTTCCTGTATTTTTATCTTCCCTACCCTATTAATAACAGTAGCATCAGGCATAATTTTTACTGGCCAAGCTGGTAAGAAAGCAGCCAGGTGGCAACCCTACATATAAAACTGGACTCAGAGGACTGAAGCTAGTGATTCAGAATAACCAAGTCCTTACTTAAGTTACTTCATTTTGTACATGTACTACGTACTTGATACATAGCAGCACCTTCACTCAATGTAATGGGCACGGTATAGCACAGTTTTGCTCCAAGGTTCAAATTCAAGGGTTGTCCATCTGGCATAAAATCCCATAAATCCTTGTGTGAGCTTCAAATCCCCCTACCCAAGCTTCTAACTGTCTCCTTTGCTATACTCCCTGATTCTACCCAGATGGTTAATTCTTTCCTGTAAAACCAAAGGGCTGTTGTACAAATGGCCCCTTTGTTGGCTAAAATGCTTAGGTCTGTACCTTATGAAGGAGACTGCTTTCTCCCCTTCCTCCTAGTGCCATGAATTTCACATTTAGTGGACATAAAAGCTCTGAAGAAACAGGGTGTATTGTGCAGCTTTTCAAAACCAACCGTTTGTTGTCCTGCAAGCACTGAATGGTAAGCCTAAAACTGTGAATATAGATGTGTGTGGTCTGCAATGCTTGTTAATCACTCTGCCTCCCTTCTTAGATCTGTTTTAGCTTCTTGCTCAGATCTGATTTAGTGTTGCAGACTTATTCTGATCCCAACTAAGAGCTTCTCCCAGAACTGGACCGAGGAGCTTTGGCACCCAAGGCAAGAGTAGTAATTTGCAATAAATCCCCTTGCTCCAGGGACCCACAATGCAATCACTGTCACTGGCAGAAGCCCATTCTTAAAAATAATATCTATCTTTTCATTTCTCTCCTGTACTTGTCGAATCCTGCCATTATCTTTTCTCATTTGAATATTTTCTTTTTGTCCTCTCCTTTTCACACATTTCTCTGCTTTTTTTTCTTTCTTTCCTTTCTGCATTACTTCTTCCTTGAAATTCTCATATCCCATTTCATACAAGAGAAGGTAATGGCCATGGTACAATCATAGAGGTCTAGAATGTCCCACTAATTCTTGAGTGCACTGAGATTTTTTTCGGGTACTCTGGTGGGTTAGAGAGAACATGGAGATGTTTTATGGAACGTGTCATTGTAATTGATAGTTTACTGTATTTGGTCAAGAAACGGCAATAAGCCACAATAAAGTGGGACCCATTCCCCAAAGTGTTTACACCCTCTGCTCTGTACCCCTAAGCACTATGTCACATGCCTTTTTTTCGCCAATAGGGAAACACCAAGTGTGACAGTGTTAATTCTTACCATGGTTTCTCTATAAAATATCATCAATGTGACTTGTCTATTCTGACATGTAGACATGAGATAGGTAATGTTTTGAACAGTTAACAGAAAATCTCAGCGAGCAGCCAAGATGTATATAGAAGTCACACAGGCAGACCTGGATGTGTAAATGAAGAAAGGCCAATGAGCCTAAGACTGATAGATGTGCTCTCCCTGTTCCTGGCAGAGGGCTTGGGGTTCTGCTATCAATGACCTGCAGCAAATTGGATTATGGTGTCTGTAGGGAGGGCAGGCAATTCATTATCCTCAGACAGATTCACATACTCGGCACTTCCTTTAACAGTACAGTAAATGTCATGGATGGAGCCACCAAATTGGTTTATCTCTGCAAATTTAATTGAAAGGTTTTACTAAAAATTTTCCGTAGGTTCCTTAGTAATTGCTGTCAAATCAGATTTTATGGTAAAATGTGTTTTTCCTAAACAACTGGTGACAATGAATAAAATCTGACTGCATTATCATTGTGCATATCATCAATAACAACAGTTTATTTTTTGCAATGCTAATGCTATAAGCCTGGTAGCCAGAACTGAAATGAGTATTTGTTATGGAGCAAGTTGTTTAATGCTGTCTTTAGTGCCAAAGATGGTGTATTGTGTACTGGTCCTATCATTACTAAGGATGGTTTTAAAGGAGAACTAAAGACTAAAAAAAGATTTAATACAGTGTATATTTACTGTATTTTATATACTGTGCCATCCCAAAGGTTCCCCAACCCTCTAATGGTAATGCGCCATATCTACAGATTTGCCTATAGATGTTCCCCATCTTAACATTGTGCTAATATAATGCTTAAGTGTCAGTGGCTCTGCACATGCTCAGTCTGCTCAGAGCAGCTGTTGAGAAGCTAAACTTAGTGTGCCCTGGCCCTTAAGGGGTTGTTCACCTTTGAGTAATGATGTAGCTAGTGAAATTCTGAAACAATTTGCTATTGTTGTTTTATAATTTTTGTTTCTTTGAGTTATTTTGCTTTATTTGTTCAGAAGCTCTTCAGTTTGCCATTTCAGCAATCTGTTTGCTAGGGTCCACATTACCCTAGCGACCATGCGTTAATTTAAACCTAGAGTGGAATTTGAATAGGAGAGGCGTGAATAGAAAGACGAGTAATAAAAAGTAACAATAACGAATTTGTAGCTTACAGAACATTTGTTTTTTAGATGGGGAGTCAGAAGAAAAAGGCAAATAATTCCAAAGCTATAAAAATAAATAACGAAGACCAACTGAATAGTTGCTTACAATTAGCCGTTCTATAACATACTAAAAATGAACTTAAAGGTGAACTACTCCTTTATCACAGCACTTGCAGCACAGCGCTCCACCTTCCCTGAGTCATGAGCATTGCATTTCACTGAACCATGGGTCAGTCTAGTTACTACCATTCAAGTTTAGCAGATCAATACTGTTACTACTACTACAAACCATTGCACCAACAATTTGTTTTTTAATTCTAGATTTTTTCTTCAAAAACAAAGAAGAAAAAGCAAACAAAAAATGAATTGATAAAGAGACAGTAAATAAACAGTGGCTTGTATATGTCAGATCATTCAGTTGGGGGCGGGGAGAGAGAGAGAGACAAGATAAAGGGAGGAAAGGAAAAGAGAGAGTGGGAGAGAGAATAGATGGAGAAAAGTTGTTTAAGTGCCACGTAAGTGTAGGAACTCAGTACCTATTTTGTTCTATGTACAATACAATACCTTTATGTACAATGTACCTTTGTAGCTTCTGTCTAGGGGGCAAATTTACTAAAGGGCGAAGTGACTAATGCTGGCAAAAATTCGCCAGCGAAGGAGAAAGAATCTATCGGTACTTCACTCCCTAACGCCAGGTGAATTTGCGCCCTGGCGAAGGGATGTAACTGTGCAAATTCACTAAGATGCGGATTTTACTTAACGTTACCTCTTGCGCCAGACTTGCCTTTGCCACCTAGAGACCAGGCGAAGTGCAATAGAATAGATCGGAGTTTCTCAAAAAACGATGCAGTCTTTTCCTTTTTACAGGTTGATAGGCTGCAAAAGATTGTACTTTTTTTTGGGGTAACCGGCTTCCCCCTACATTTCCTTACATATGGCACATAAACTATACACTGGGCTCATAACTCTATTTTATTCTATTAAGGTTTCCTGGGCTTGTGTAGTGTAATGTATTTGCTGCAACATATACGTCCATTATATGTTAACTGCCTGCCGTATGCAAATTAGGCAACGCTAACGCAACTTCGCTTTGCTTGCTGCAGTAACACTAGTGTAACTTCGCCAGCGTTCAGCGCCCTGGACGCAACTTCAGATTTTAGTGAATTAGCGTTGTCGTGGCAAATCTACGCCTGGCAAAGTGTTACAATGTGAGCAAAGCCGTCGCTGGCGCATTTTCAGAGGTTAGTAAATTTGCCCCTATGAGTCTATCTCTAATAGATCCTATCACCCTGATCCAGTTCACCTTGGTTACCAATCTTTGCAAACCTGGAATTCGTGATTGGTTCCCCGTTTGCTCAGAGCCGGGCCAACCCAGCCAGGCTCCCTAGGCAACCTGGCCGGGTACGCCGCCGGCTGAGCGCAGTTTCTGGCATGCATGCGCGAAAGTGCGCTCTGGTGCACATGCGTGAAAGTGCGCTCTGGCGCGCATGCGTGAAAATGCGCTCTGGTGCGCATGCACGAAAGTACGCATGAGTGAGCAATTCCAAAAATATACGCGTGCAAGTCGGGGAGAGATGGGACCGGACAATGGGGTAGGCGTCAGAGCAGGTACGTGCCTGGTGCCCCCCCAGCTTTGCGCCCTAGGCACGTGCCTACTCTGCCTACCCCTAGTTCCGGCCCTGCGTTTGCTGCTAATAGAGATCGTGCTGCTAATAGAAATAGTGCTGCTGTTTTTTTTTCTGTTTTGTTTTCTTTTCCCTCCCTTATGGTACTTTACTTTTCTATTCCCTGGTTACTTACTGTTGTGCCTTCAATACATCTTTGATGTTTCGGCTGCGTTCAATGGCCGTCTGAATATACACGTTCACCCCTCTCTTATGTTCTATTAATATTCTATGGGAACATGTCCCAACTTCTTTCTGTTGTATACTGTCCGCACGATGTGTTTATACCAAGAGAGGTTCCATTATGTATCTGACTACTACTTTCGAACCTCGGTTATATTTTCATTGATGTAATTCAATACGACATGTCATGTTCTATATATGCTACTATTTTTCAGAAAATTTCCATAAATAAAGACATTTAAAAAAAAAGAAATAGTGCTGCTGTCAGGATGTATGTTGCTAGCTTGCAGGATTGCTTTGATTTTCATGCCTAAGAAGAATGTGTGAGGAGCTGTTTGAATAGTGTAGTGAAGAACCTCGGAGAGCAGAGTCTCTGCCAACTTCCACAATTCCTGGGCTACTGTGCAGGTCCACCAAGTATATAGGAAGGATCCCCGTTCCCCACACCCTCTAAAGCAGGTGGAGAGATCTGATATAGGTGGGGTCAGGTCCGGACTGGTATTCAAAAAAGGCCCTGGCATTCCAAGTACACAGAGGCCCAAGCAGCCCCCCACTAGCCCAATAAATAGTGACTGTCTATGGCAACTTACAGCAGCTCCTCTGGCATTTGCCAGAACCCACAGATTAACAGTCCGGGCCTGGGTGGGGTGTAGTTCCAGTGGAATATGATTTTGTATGATGTTTCACTAGAGACTGTGCTGTATACCACATGTATGACCAGAACTTTTCACAGATTATGAGGTTTAGATCTTCCGCCCATTTTGCCATATAGGGCTGATGTACGTATTTCCATGTTGTCTGATGTGAGACGTTTGTATAGCAATGAAATCAGGCGTGTCTGGGAAGAGCTCTTATGACGGTTTAGAAATAAGTCACAGATTGGTTTGTTTGGGTTTTATCTTACATTCCACATAATGTCTGATTTGTAGGTGTCGGAAAAATTGCGAGTGTGGGATGTCATGCTTCTTCTGGCATTGTCGGAATGGTATAACAGTCTGGTCTGAGACAAAGGCTGTAAGAATGACCATTTTGCTGCTATCCAGGGTCTAAAGTCTGTTGGAATGCAGCCTAGCTGGAAATCTTTGAATCTTTTGAAAATGGTTCTATGTCTGGTGTTAGGATGCTCAGATTCATCTTGATAACTATTGAGTCCCAAATGTCTAGTACTTGTTACAAAGGGGGTAGCAGGCCCTGTGGGGTGTCTCTGGATAGTCTAAGTATCCAAAATAAGTGGGTTGGTTGTAATGGGGCTGTAAAGTGATTCTCAATGTCTTTCCATGGTTCTCCTGTTGGGGCATGTACAGTATGTGGATCATAGTTTCTAGTCTGCTGGCTAGTACCTGTATATGTGGGGGACTGCCAGCCCTCCTAGCAACTTTGTCTTGATTGCATCATGATTGCTGCTTTAATTCCAGGTCACCCCACCCCCAAATAAAATCTGATATGGCCTTTTTTTCGTAAAAATGTATTGGAAGTGTCATAAAAAGTTATAGCAGTTTTGGTAGTAGAGTAATCTTTACGGGTGCTGTCCTTTTGAACCAGGAGAGGTATGTGTGCCAAGTGGACATGTCTTTTTTTAAGTTTGTCTATTATTTTTGGGGTAATTGGCCTTATATAGAGTATCATAGGATGGGATGAGAAAGATCCCTAGATATGCTATGGAGTCTTTTTCCCATTTATAGTCAAAGTTGAGTTGTGATAATTTTATTTCTGGCTTGGAGATTTTTCAGTAGGAGTGCATGTGAATTTCTGGGGTTAATTATGTAACCTGAAGTGCATCGAAAGTGGTCAAAAGTCTGAAGTAAGTTTAGTAGTGTGGTTTGGGGTGACTAAGAGTGAGACAAATGTCAAAGAGGTTGATCTTATATTCGTTGTCTCCCAATCGGAAGCCCTTGATGTTGGGATTGTGAATAATAGCATGGGCCAAAGGTTCTAGGGATAAAGCGAACATTAAAGGTGACAGGGGGCACCCCTGACACGTCGCTCCTATTATCTCATTGCAGCTACAGTGGAGACACATGCTGAGTACCTGGGCTGAGGGTGCTGCATATAGTTGCCTGAGTCCTGTGAGAAAAGGTTTTGCTATTTTCAGTTTTTCCAGGACTGCAAATATATAGTTCCAGTCCAACCTGTTAAATGCTTTTTGCACATCTAGGAACAAGAGGATGGAGAAGGAGGGAGGCTTTGGTGCCAGACAGATTAATCGCCTTATGGATGCTGTCCACCACCCAGCGCCCTGGCACATAGCCCACCTGGTCTTGGTGGATGGGTCTGGCTAGTATTGTGGTGAGCCTGTTAGCTAGTATTCTTGCAAATAGATTAATATCGGTGTTGATGATAGGTCTGTAGCTATCGCAGTTGTGGGGTCCTTTCCTGGTTTAAGTATCATTGTGATAGATGTCGTTTGTGTGTGTTGTGTCAGAGGCAGTCTCGTTAATTATAAAACATTGGATGTTGTATGGGTCCATGGGCTGTAATGTTCATAACTCCATCAGGACTAACTATAGATTAAGCCAAAAAGAAGATTATATTTCTTTAATGTGTTGACATTTTCTACAAATAAAGGAATAACAAGTATCATTTTCCCCCTTTTGCCTTGTGCCTTGCCCATATGCATGTTATTATTCAAAAAGCCAGCCCCCTATACTGTATATAATGCCTTTTGGGCTTATTAATGTATTATTAGGCAAGACAATTCTGTGATTATGTCGGTGGTCTCTCTGGAAGACTAAGGTTTAACTGAACATCCCTTTTCTCTAACAGACCTCATCCATTTCCTTTTTCCATTATATGAGGGGGGGGGGGAACAAAGTCTCCAAGGATGATCTAGGGTCACATCCTTTTTGGTCCCTGTCTGTTTTGTCCTTATACAAAAAAAGGGCCCTTTAACGCATGGCTGTCCTGCTCTTTTGCTGGAGGGCATATGGGTGTTAGCACTGAATGATAATAACTGTTCACTCTTTGTAGCATGCACACAAGCTGCACTTGAGATTGGGATTCAGCAAGCAGCAATTATGCAATGTAACATAGCATTTACTATTCTCCTATATAATATCCTCTTTCCTATTTAATAAAGGGCTGCTTTCAGTCACTGACCATTCCAGGGCGCCTAACTTCTTGATGCTTTCTTCTGTTTTTATATATATATATAGCACAGCCATGTTCCACAGCAATTTACAGAGATAATTATTCACATCAGTCGCTGCCCCAATGGAATTTATCAAACACAAGATAGTATTAGTATTACAAGGCAAACCGTAAGTAGGCATGAAAATCATACAGGGAAGTTTACCTTTTGTCAAGCTAGTTAATTGATTGCATTTGCTGAAGAATGAGTTTGCCCATAAAAGTTCAGTAACTCCCTTGTTTAACATGAGAACAATCAGTGTCGGACTGGCCCACTGAGATTCTAGGCCTCTTGCTTATAACCATTTGGCCTATTTCATGGTCATTCCCTATTTCTTTATGGGAACAAAGAGGCTTAATAATGGAAGAATAGAGTATAGTATGTAGAGAAAAGAGACTAGGAGAATAAAGAGGTTGAGTGAGGAGAGGAGGTATAATAGTTTGGAAAGTGGACCCCCAACCTAAGGTTTTCTGGTGGGCCCCTGGTATCCCAGTCCGACACTGAGAACAATGAATTGGGCTTGTACTACTTTTTCCCTATTGTTTTAATCATAAAAAATGTATGTTTTTTTTGTTATTTCTTGACATAAACAGAGCAAATGGGGAAATTGAAGATACACAATGGTTGGTCCTTTCAAGGCAAATAACTTGATTACCAGTTTACAACCTGCTCCCTCCACCCACTATTATACATATAAGCAGGATTCCATCATGCATGGGGGGGGAGTTATCTTTGCAAAAATTCAATAGCTTCAGCTTTCCTGTTTAGCTAAAAAAAAAATGAAAAAGAAATAAATTTACCATGATTAAATTAGTAGCCCACATTTTTTTAAGGACCTGTGGGCTCATTTAACTAATGTAAGAACAGCAGACACTCACAGATCTCACGAACAGGCAAAGGGAAGGAGTTGCAGAATTTATTTTATTTTAAGCATAATGTTACAGCCTTGTGCATTTTGTGTATTCAGCACTTAATCATAGGCACAAATGCAAATGTGTGTCCATTAAATGTAGACACAAATGTACTTGCATTCATAGATTTTTTTTTTTATTTCTTCCATTGCTCTTAGAGCAGTGGCACACGGGAAGATTTGCCGCTAATTCTCCCGAAGTTGCATCCGGAGGAAACTTTTGGCTATTTAGTCATATGTTGGGCAGAGATTTCAATTATTGACAATGGAGAGGCATCTCGGGAGACAAATCTTCCTGTGTGCCACTGCCCTAAAGAGGGGAAAAAGAGAAGCGTTAAAGACACAGATCTGCTCAGGCCCATCCATGATATTCATTGATAAATATAGGCTTTCAGTTCAGCAGAATATTGAACCACATACTGTCTAAAATAGAATGGTTGTTAAACAGAAAACAGATGGGCTTAACTGAAGGACCACAGCGTATCAATAAATATGATGAGACAAAAACAGAATTATTACTTGCCTGGGAAATAAGGGAAGAGCTTGCATTGCGCAGTATGGAAAGGCCATCTCCAGGAAAGGGAGTGATATGGGGGAGTGTGTTCAGAGGAGGGGGGGAGAATAAGAGAGCGTTACTCTCTAACTAATGAAATTATCCTCCTCCCCTCCTGCAGTTCATCAGTTTAATGGTCCTACCATAAATGTGAGTCATTTATTAATGGAAATGAGAGAGAAGAAGAGCTGGGGAGGACAGAAAGCTGCTGAGGAGACACACAGAGAAGTGGAGACAGATAAATCCAGACAGGGGATTGATGGGAGGTAGTAGGCCACATATATTAGTATGGCAAGGAAAGGCTAGGAAGTGGGTGTAACAGACCAAGATAAGGCAAGAGGAACAGTATGGCTTGTGCCATGCAGAGAAAAATGTTAGGTACATTTCTGTGACAGGAGACATGTTAAAACACTATTCACTGCTGATGTTACACTCACTACATTCACGCTTAAAGAGGTATCAACACGGGAACTAGTGATATGCGAGTGGGCTGGCTCAGGACCCACGGAGTTCAGCTGACCTTCACCATGTGCCCAACCCACCTGAGACCTTACTATGCCCCACTGCCACCTCCAGTCTATTTTTATAGATTTGCACTATGTGTGCCCTGCACCTTCTGTGACGTCCAATAGGGGCGGGTGTGAGTTTACAAATACCGAGGCTCACCTGGTTAGGGTCAGGTACCCACAATATATGGGTCAATTGCGGGTTGACTTTTTGTTAACCCAGCGCATCACTAATGGGGAAAGCCTTGAAGGTAGGTGGAGACAGATCAGGACACGCAGTAACTATGCTGCAAAGTTCATTTATTAGACATAGGAATGGGGAAAGCCTATTTATCAAAATTCTAGTTTGTGTCATTTTCAAGGTTTTTATCAATATACTCAAATGTTTTTGTTTTTTTTTAAATTGATTGAATAAAATTGTGAATAATAACTTGAATATCTCAAATTTGTCCTCTATTTAAAATATTTAGTAGGTCAAAAAATTTGAAAAACTCTAATTGAAAAAACACTTTAAATTAGCCACAGATGGTTCCATTCCATTGAATTCACCAACAAAGGAACTAACGGAGAACTGGAAGATATACTGCATACGAAATAACTTTTGCCTTTTAAAAGGTACAGTATCAGGTTCCCATTGAATTTACATGCACTTGTCAGCTTTTTGATGACGAAGTCTTACATCAGAATTCTTCAAATGCTTAATAAATATCATACATTTTATTTTTGAAAGCATAATTAAAATTCAGGAGTTTCAGCCTATAAACATTTCAAATCGGGGAAAAAATTCAAATTTGAAGGTTGATATAGCATCCACTAAGTCTTTATACAGAAAAGAGTCCATCATGACCAGGGCAATTCAAGATATTTGTGTATTCCAGGGTGTTGAGGACAGGACCATATCATGGAGACAGGAGTAACTGCTTTCTGAGCACAGCAATATCTCCTGTCTGGTAGAGCAAAGGAACTCTGGGGTGCTCCAGGAGCTGATGCCACCTGAGGTCACCGCTAGTTGAGTGGGGACCACATTGCCAGTGCAGAAAACACAAGTCTGCTCTCAGTACTAGAAGAGCCAAATTTCTGGATTCAGATCAGTTACCAGAGGCTGATTTTTGCCACCCATGGTAACTTTCCACATACACAGCCTTCTGAGGCTAGGGTCTCTATTTGCCTCATAGTAGGAGTGGCCATGAGACTAATAAAGATGAGACTAAGAATGCCTATGCCATGTGAATTTTGTACTGTATTTTCTTGTTGGCACATCAATAAAAAATATTGAGAAAGAAAAATGAGACTAAGAATGGGAGAGAGGCTAGAGTTCATCATTCCTATGGGATTTTTAAAAATGCATTTAAGAATGAGTGAAAGTTAGAGTTCACCATTTGATAAATACACTTCTAAAAATCTCATGGGAATGAATGGAAAGTGGGTGAATTTTTCTGTGGCGAGCTCTAATCTCACATTTAAATAAATCTGCCCAAGATTAGTCGCCCACTGGGGTGTCCAGAGCCAATGGGGACGCCACCCAGGGGCAGCAGCAGTTTGCCCCTGTCCCAGATGCAAGCTCTAGCTTCTACAAATACCACCTCCTCACCTGCTGCATACCCTTTAACCCTGTTTCACAATTGCCGCCGTGATCAGGTTCCAGGCTGGGGAGCAGGCCTGGGTTGGTGGAGCCCATGATGGCCAGGGCCCACCAGGTTTTTTCCCGATGTCCGACCAGCCCAGTCCGACCCTGTTGCCCACAGTAGAGTATATTTCTTGTGAATGACTTAGATCCTGCTGTGCCATTGCTCTAATTGTACCACATATGTCCCAAGGACACATGGCTGTCCTTTAGGCTACAGTCAATAACCAACCAAAACCAAATAAACTACTTCTTTATCTTCTAAGGTCAATTCTCGGCCTGTATTTGCTGGCTCCTGTGCCTGCACCAAAACACACTGTGCTGGCCTTGTTGCAGATGCATGGAGCGGATGTTGGCACAGAAATGTGTGAGTATGCATTGTCATGCCTACTTACAGATCTGTCTGTATACTTTGCAAATCTCGGTAAAACATGTATTCTTGATGGGTGGGGTCTGGATTAGTACAGCTTTTTTTTAACAAGAGACAAAAAGAATGAGTACTGTATTCCTGGGGTAAAGGATTAAAAGTAATGCTCATATTTAATTTGCTTATAGAACCTACTCCTCTTCTTTATGTGCGTCAGACCTTTCTCCTCTACGTATTTTAGCCCACTTAAGAAATGAGTTGCCTTATTATTATATGACTTATATTACCAGTGTAAGGCAAAATAACAGCAGCAATTGGCAAAATTTGATGCAAGATCTTAATTATTCCATACCAGACTCTTCATTCTAGGGCATCATCTACTTACTATGTCAGAGGAAGGAGCCTGGTTTTCTCATTGATTAAAAAACATGGAAAAAAGGAGACACAGAATGTAACGTCCTAATATCTTTTGTGCTGACAGAATTAATTTCTAGCTGTCAGACATGGCAGGAACTGAGTCCACTGAATGGATGCTGACCCTCCTGTTACACACAGAATACAAGTAAACCAAGTATTTTCAGGGAGCAGATATAATTGTTACATCTAAAACTACCATGTATGCATGACAAAATATACCTACTACTGATGGTTATAAGAGGTTACCTCAAACACCCATCACTGGTATAAATAATCACAGCACTTTGTTATGGCACTGTATTGATGCCCATGGATAGATATTGGCCACCAATACCTTTATAGCATTTACTCACCCTTCTCAGGGGTACAGCAATAGACGTTGTGGTTTAAAGTTGGTGTGGTCTAAAAACAGGGAGTGGCTAACACTGGCTTCTGTTATCAGCCCTCCACCATGTAGATTGAAAAAATTCCAGCCCTCAGTACCATAGAAGTTGGACAGCAGTGTTCTATACAATCGTGGACCTCAAACCTCAAATTGAATTATTAAAACCTAGGACAATTCCCATTAACTTCTACATGGCATTGCAAGCTTTTTGATACCAATGTTTTACATTTGAGTTTTTTTAGCTTATTAAATACTTGATTTGAAGTTATAATTTAACTTTATGAGCCCCTATATGCTTGACAAAGGGGCGGAGCCCCAAAACGTTGCACCACCGCAGTAAAACTCTTGCAAGGGCTTACCCTGCAGACACAAGTCTCGTGTGCTAGTGTGGTTATTTTCTATGCGGTTCACTGGGAGGTTGCCATATCCTCCAATCACTGCACACCGGGCGAACCCTAATATTTACACAATGGGTGTGCGAGTGTCCTCTTCAATGGAATCCCTGAGTGGTGGACACTACCAACTAAGTAAGCTTGAATTGAAAAGAAATGTTGATCCAAATAAGACACACCTATTTCCCATTATTCCCAAACAGGCTCACGATCTGTCAGAACCACCCTATACCCTGCAAACCCTGACCCAGTCTATGAACTAAGCTTTCAAGTCTATCTGGGTTCTTCCTTCAATCATCCCTGGAAGTGTGCTTATTTCCACTTTAGCATTCACATTTAGAATCCATGTTTTATGGATATACCCGAACCCCAACTCCAGCAACATTTGCAACTCACTCAAAGTACCCACTGTATAATTACAGTATAAACACGCTGTTATTTCTCCTACTCAATGTAACTGAATGTGTCTCAGTTGGACTTGGCTTTTACTATTGAGTGCTGTTCTTAGATCTACCAGGCAGCTGTTATCTTGTGTTAGGTAGCTGCTATCTGGTTACCTTCCCATTGTTCTGTTTTTAGGCTGCTGGTGGGGGGAAAAGGGAGGGGAGTGATATCACTCAAACTTGCAGTACAGCAGTAAAGAGTGACTGAAGTTTATCAGAGCACAAGTCACATGACAATATGTCTAGCCCCATGTAGATTTCAAAATTGAATATAAAAAAAATCAGTTTGCTCTTTTGAGAAATGGATTAGCACTATTAACTGATGCATTTTCAAAAAAAAACATGTTTTCCCATGACAGTGTCCCTTTCAAGTGGCACATATCAAGTGACCTGCTAATATATCATTCCAAATATAAAACTCTGTAAAACCCTCAGACTTGGACATGCTATCAATTTCATTAGAAAAATCAATACTTGTCCAAACAATGGGTGGGGGTGGGTGCTGCTTCACAAGCATTCCAGAAGGGTCAGTGTGTATGCAATACCACCAGGTGAGCTCTTGTGCCATAGAGTGCTGTCTAATCCAACAGTGTCATTCTACATTAACCATTCTTCCTGGCCAGTTTGTAACTATCTCTGATGATCCTTAAAATATATATTAAGGAAATGTTAGTTATAGCCCCAGTGCAGCTGGATGTGTCAGTTGTACAAATAATGGCTGCAAGCCCCCTTAGCAATCAGCTAAATCAATACTACTAATATGAAGTGTATGATTCCATTCAGTGTCGAACATGGTGGTGACTCGGGTCGGAAAGTCTGTGACGTAAACACGGTTGTCCTGGCTATATACCCGAGACCATAGATTTAATTGTAAATCTTCATTTGCGCTGAGAGCAGTGTGATAATAAAGCAAGTGCTGTTAGGAAAAATGGAGTGCATATTTATATATTAATATGGTTAATCTTCTATATATATATATATATATATACTCTTGTATGAGAAGTTATTACACTGTTGGCACAGAATATTCCTGTATATCATTCATAGATAAGATATTGTACTGCCATATTGCTTGCCAAATGGAATGGAAATGAAACTATGCTGGAAGCAAATAATATCTGTACAACATAAGCTCTAGCTAAAGCAATGCCAACATACCTCAATCAGAAAAAAACAGCAGCATATTTTAATATAAGTTACAGCAAACCCCATCCTTTAAACCAAATCTTATGGAAGATTGTCACATACATATACATATATCCTGAAATGATATATCCTGAAATTATTCTGATTACAAACTGAAAGTTATGGTGAGTTTTCCCTTAAACATAGTTGCCAGTCTAAGCACCAGATCTAATATTTATGCAGTCAATACTTTCTTACCTTTTTATTTGGGACCTTGACAATGAGACAGCTGTCCTAGAATTTCCCTAGCAATCTTCTTATCAGGCCAGGATTTGCCTGTCTCATTGTGGTACAGTAACTGTGATCAGTAATCAGTTTATTGACTTTGCTTCCTAACACAGGGGCACGGGTATCCTAGCCTTGGGGTATAACCATGTTTTGCTATTTATTTGTCTTGCACGGTCTGGATATGTTATAAAAATGCAGACGAGATCTGCTATCGAATGGCCCTGGCATTAAGCTTACAGTGCAATGCAAAAACTCACCTGACCTTATTTCACTGTGATGTGATGGATTCTGGGACTTGGTGTCCCTCTACTTTCCATAGAATCTGTGCACCACCCACTATGGAAATAAAATGGACTTTAAGTCCCAGAATCTACCACTGCACAATAGAACAAGGCATTACCGTATACTGTAAACATAAGAAATGTTGGAAAATGGCCCAGGTGCAGAATGTGCAGCCGAGCTCCCGCCCCCTCCAGATGCAATGTTTGCACCGGATTTGCAACCCCCCAATAGTTCTGCCACTGCATTAGAGTTATGGTTGCCTTTCAATCTGTGGAATGAAGTGTGTCTGTCTGTTTTCTGCATAAGTCCAACTGCATGAGCCCCATGGCAAATCAAAAGTGGGGCATATTTTCTCTTTAATAGCTTGTGCAATAAATAATAACCTATAGATCAATCAGCCATAAGTATTTATCAGAAATGCTGTTGTTATGGCAGATTGCAATGCTTCTCCAGCTGTGAAAATAGGAGAAAAGATTATCAAATAGGAAAGGACAACTCTATTCCCTGATGCCTGTTGATAGGAAGCGGATCTTGCCACTGGGAGAGGATCGAGCATTGAGTCTTCCCACCCCCACAAACACAACCACATACGGTATTCTGTGACCTTCACTTGGTTCCCAGGCTGAGCTACACAGAGCCAGGATATAGGGTCTGAAATAAACAGAACTTTGGAACCCACCGCTGCTCTTTCAACTGACTGATAACCTCCTGATGCAACTGTCTCTCTGCTGTCCAAGCACCTGTAAGTGCAAAACACAGATATGTGTCTATATAATCACATAAAAACAGGAACCTTATATTAAAAGGGATGTAAACCCAAAATTAAATGTTTTCCCAATAGAAACTTTCCAATATACTTTAATTACATTTTTTTTTAAACAAAACTATCTTGTTTGGAATACAAAAAAATACTGAACTTTGTAGCATTCAACAGTATGGTCAACAGTGAGCTGCCACCAAAAGAGACAATAGCAAGATATTCCTATTTTGTTTTTAATGTGTAAAGGAAAAGTAATCCTGAGGAATGACAGTGGTGTAACTAGCGGCACCCGGGTCCGGGTACAGCGTGTGCACCCAGGCCCTGTACCTGGCAGCCCCTTCTTCCGGATTCGCACTCCAGTCACACACATGCAGCTTTCCTGCCATGGTGCCACAACAAACTTTATCATGGCTCTGGCTGGCCACAGTGGGGCATAGGCCCGGGGGTAGTTATGGTTCTGGGAATTGGTATCATAATAAAACATCTGTAACACATAATTACAATTTCTGTGTATTGTGTTATATTTAAGGCTGTAGCTAATAGAGTCACATATTTATATATCTGAGGGTGGTGGTCTAACTTACAGGAAGGAGAAAAAAGAGAGTCAAAGCAGGAAACTTTCCTGCCCAGTTGCAATTAAGAAAGGTTTAGGCTAGTGCCACATGGGGGTTGAACTAGGCCTGCATTTTTCAGGCCAAAAATCAGGCATTAGCCTCCTCTGATGCCTGCACCTGGAACCGCCTGGAACTGTTGTGTCGCCTTGGGTGCAGGAACACGTGGCTGATTTCGGAGCAAGAATGCAAAGTCTCAGGCGTATGTCTGTACCCAAGCCAACACAACAGTTCCAGATATTTCAGCAGGCCAATTTCAGTCCCCATGTGGCATTAGACTTAGGTTTAACCAATGTCCCCATACTTTAGAGAACCCTGCGCCTTCTTCCCCAGGCTCCCTCGTACCAGCCCGCTTGCACTGCACATCCAGGCTGTCACCTCACGCAGATGTTTGAAAGATATGAGATAGACTTGTAGGGTTGCCACCTGTCTGTCCTGGCTGGTAAAAATGATGGCTGATCTCAATGTTATTAATAGGGAAAAAAGATAAATATATAGGAAGGTCGGTATTTTTTTCCAGAAAAGGTGGCAACCCTAGGGACTTGGGAGGGGGAACTATGATGCAGCAGACTCCTGTTGCCCAGGCCACCCCGCAACCACAGGGTCTGTTGTATAGGTAGTTACACCACTAAGTTGATTAACTGACCTGTGAAGAAGTGAATAAGGGTGACATCTGTTACATTGCTTCAAGAGTCAGACCCTGAGAACAGAAACAGATAACAAATATTGCTTTCAACTGCAATTATATCCACAATTAATATTAACAACAACAAAAATGTGTAAAGAATTTTCATTATTGGAAAAACAACTAGAATTATATTTTCTTCCAAAACTATAGTTTTTGTATTTATATCCCCTTTAATGTGGTCATTCAACCTTTTAAGTGTATATCTATCGCAAAAATGAAAATATAATATAAGCTTCAGCATACTGAAATAAGAAACATTCTACATACAATCATTTAAATATTCTGCATCGTTTCAGAAATAATCAAGTTTATGTTCACGATTCCTCTCTCAGCATCTGTTTTTCTTCATTCTGTCTTCTTGCAGAAGTTGGGTGTCAGATATTCATTCCTTTCCTAGCAGATGTATTAGAGCTCATTTAAATAACCGATTCCAGTACAAACAAATCTAACAAAATAACTGCCTTTTGCACAAATCCTGCATGTAGAGAGATACAATGTCTGGTGATTTTAATAGAGTGAGCTCTAATACATCTTCTAGGCAAAAGGAGCCCCCTATAAGATAAATTGGATGATTCATCTGACAACCAACTCGTAATTATAAACGTAATTATTTCAGAAACGGTGCACAATTTTTGATTATATTAAGAAAACGTCTTATTTCAGTGTGCGGAAGCTTATATTACATTTTCATTTTCGCAATAGTTCCCCTTGAATAATATTTTGAGCTAGCATCTAAGCAGGAATTCTTTGAGTGAAGGGTTGGACTTGTCTGCTACTTTACACTATGCTTACTTATTTTTATTACACTATTAGTTTGTAATGAAATGCATTATAGCAAATAGTAGAAAATTCAATTTTCTTAATGCTACATTTTTAAGTGTCAAAAGGAACTGCTTGCGTATGGAGAAAAATCCCATTTGCTAATTAGGTGAGACAGGACCTTTGTGCCAGCAGATCACTTACGTCTGAGACTGCTGACTAACCCAGCCCTGGAGCTTGTGATGGGAGTACGGATGTGGTTAGTTGGTATGATTATGGTGCTCTAATGTGCTGCTAATTCTCCCAGACCAGCCATCATTGGTCAGCAAACAACAACAGCAGAAAAGAGCACAAAATATGAAACTACTGTGCTTGGAGATTGCCATTGAATATCTTATTTTCAGCGTATTCTATTGGCTGAGGAGAGCTGTGCTTCACATACAGCTCATTTTTACAGCATGCCCTCATAAGAGCCATCTCCTCCTTCAGTGCCAAATAGGCAGCCGAGTGCTTAGAATAAATGACAATGCACACCCTGGGCGGAAAGTTACTGACAAAGACTGTCATTTCTGTGCCTTATTTCATTCGGCCAGATAAGACAAATCTGACTGGCTTTAGATAAGTGTCTGTAGGGGGCCAACGGTTCCTCTCCACTATCCTGTAAATTATCCCACAGTCTGGCCAGTCCTTTGAGGCTGACAGGAAACGTTCTGAAAGAAAATTCACAGGCTCAGGAAACAGCTGGGAGCACCCAGTGTCACCTCTAGGATGGATGCCAACACTCACATTATGACCTCTAAGACTATCACCAACACAAACATTATCTATAAAAGCAGATCCAGGACATGAATGAGTACCCTACCTCTACACTGAGACTGCAGCCAAAGAAGACACGTTTCATATAGCTCTGTCACTAATAAGCACATTACCTAGGAATATCTACACACAGCCATAAAAACATATTACATCAAAAACTTTGGATACACAAAATGTTTTGAAGAGCTATATTTGGATTAGGACTGCATCCAATACTCACACACCCTTGTTCTTGGGATGTCACCAAATATACATTAGGTCTGTGTGCAATATGTATTCTCAACAGCACTATTTTATGCAATAATTGTGGGTACTGAAGTGCTTTCCTTTTGCTGTGAAATGAGGTGGGTAATGGACAAATTCAATAGCAATAGAAGTAGCTACTATGAAAATGCTCAGTGTGCTATAGCCTAGTCCAGGGCTGTCCAACCCCCCCTTATGTGGCCCTCCATATCAAAGTCTGCCTGCTGTGTCTGATTACCATTTGTAAAATTTAAAAGGTATCACTACAGAGATTAAGGGCTAGTCCACACGGGGAGATAGCGACGCGTTTGCGGTCGCGGCGACAAAGCGCCGCGACAGTCGCCGCGACCGGCGCAGGCGACAGTTTTGTATGGGCGCCTATGTAAAAACGCCTGTGCTAACCACACGAGGCGATGCGCTTTTCAACAGTCGCCTGAAAAAGCCTGGCGAGGCATTTTCAGGCGACTGTTGAAAAGCGCATCGCCTCGTGTGGTTAGCACAGGCGTTTTTACATAGGTGCCCATACAAAACTGTCGCCTGCGCCGGTTGCGGCGACTGTCGCGGCGCTTTGTCGCCGCGACCGCAAACGCGTCGCTATCTCCCCGTGTGGAATAGCCCTAACTGGCCCCTGCATTGTTTAACCAAATTCACACTGTAATCCCCTCTATTGTTCACACCTGCATTGTTCACACTTGTGACACCTCTATTATTATTAAAATATATTTATATAGCGCCAACATATTGTGTAGCACTGTATTGTTTATATCCTAAAGGCCTGTACTGTTCACACCTGAGACCCAGACTGAAACTGCCCACATTGTTCACCTGTTCACACCTTATTCAAAATGCTAATGGAGCACCAGCACTGTGTCACTGTATGTAGTACATGGGTTTCCTGTCTCCTGCTCTGTTCTGTTTTCCCTATGCTCCCTGTGTGTGTCATACTTTGTCTGCTCTTTGCACCCTGTGTTTGCCATACTCTGTCTGACCTATGATCCCTATGGAACGTAAGTCTGGTATTTGTTCTGGGGGTTTGTTAACATTTGAAAATTATAGTTAGGGCCCCTAAGATGTTTAATCATATGCTAGGGTACTGTATTATACACAGGGAAGGAGGAGGCATATGGATTAAAGGGTATGTCTTAATATGATTTAACTTTTTTCACATATTAGTGGCATCCCTGCCGGTGCCGGGCCATGGTTGTTTGGCATCCTAGGCAAGAGCTTCAATCAGAGCCCCCTGTCCTGCATTACCATTTACCTCCTTACCATTATGGTTTTTAAATAAAAAAAGCAATAAAATGTACAACTCTTTCATTTATATTACTGCCCCCTGTACCAGCAAGCCCAACAGCCATCCATAATACAGCCCCCCTGTACCTGTGCCAGCAGCCATTCATCATACTGCCCCCCATACCTGTACCAGCAAGCTAAGCACCCATCCATCATACAGCCCTCCAGCAGCCATCATATTGTCCCCAATCTTTACCTGTGCCAACAGCAGCCAAAAATAAATCTGAACCACCCGACTGAGTGACAATGTTTACTGAAACAAATGATTAAATAAACGCTTTAAAAAAAAAAAAAAAAAAACCCCATTAAAAGTGCGCCCCTCAATGATGGCGTCCTAGACAGCTGCCTACTCTGTCTACCCCTAGTTCCAGCCCTGATCCCTGCAGTGAGCACCAACCGTCTGTTTTTTTGGTGTACTATTAATGTGGACATGGTCTTGCGGCAACATGGGTGTGGTTTAAAGTGGGTGTGGCTAACATGGAGTGGCTAACACTGGCTTCCATTATCGGCCCTCCACCATTCAGATTAGAAAAATTCCGGCCCTCTGTACCATATAAATTGGACAGCACTGGCCTAGTCTATAGGCACAAGAATCTATAAGTGCTGCATAAACAACTCAATTACCTGTTGTCTAAAAATCCTTACATTTTGTGCTGTAGGGGTTCAGGTTCTAACCACTCACTCTCTGGCCTTTTTTAATAAAAGCTGTGCCCTTTAAGAGGATATGGTGTAAGCAAAATGGACAAACAAACAGCAAGAGAGAGAAAGAGAAATACAAATGTGATATACTGTAAAATACAGTAATAAAAGAGATAGAGATAGAGAGATACAAAGGCAATACATTAAATGGATAGACAGATGGGTAGTGAAAGAGGCATATATATATAGATATATTTAATACAGTCATGAATATACTGTACATTATATCCTTGTAAACAGTGTGTAGTGATGTCACCAATTACAGTGTGTGTGTGTGTGTGTGTGTGTGTGTGTGTGTGTGGTGAATAAGGAACAACCTATTATTAAATATGTATATATAAAGCCGCCTCTTGTAACTTTAAGAGCTTTCGGGTTTGCTAGTGCAGAGAGCACTGTTGCGCTCAATGCACTAGTGATGCTGCCCCCTTTGACTCGCTCTGACCAGGGCCAGATTTCCTTTTTTTGCAGACCCTAGGCCCTCTGGGTCCTAGCGCACCCTGAAAAAACAAGAAAAACACTAGTAATATTTGCTGGCAGTGTTGAACACAGAACATGTCCACAGAACTGCTCTTGCTATAGAGCCATGCCATGTGCCAGTTCTGTGTTCTTTATGACTATTCTAGTATTCTAGATTCCAGTCAGCACTGAGCACGGACCTGTGTGACTACTTAGAGAGAGATTGGGTGTGTGCCTGTGAGTAATCTAACTGGTAGCCAGATAAATGACCATCATGTTCCATTTCATGCATTAAAGCTAAATATGCTGAGGTTCTATAATAAACAAATCTCAAAATGTACTTTATATGTTATGTCACTACAGCTTCACATTCTGTTGGTTTTCAGCTTAGAAAATGTTAGCTTTTTTTTTTTTAAAAAATATCTGTTTTGTCCAAGGCAGGAAATCCCTATGGAGTGACAAGAATGGCTGAACCCTTGGATTCCAGGTTGCAGATGACTGAGTTCAATTCCTGTGTCAGATATGGGGGCAGCCTTCCTTGGGCAAACCATTTCCACTCCAAAGACTCAAAGAAGAAACTTGGGCCTGGAAAAAATCCTGCATACATACTACATATTTAGTAAAAGTACATCATTCTTTAGTATTTTATATGTCACTAACATATTCTACAGCACTTTAGAGAGAATGATCATAATTCATACCCTGGAGGAGATTACAGTCTTGGGTTGCCACTATGCAAACACAGTAGGGTCTATTTTATCAGGAACAATTTCAATTATGGATCCGCACACACCAATTTTCTGCAGTTTTTCTTTTATTTGTGTTCACCACCAATATCAACGTTTCGGGGGGTACAACCTCCCTTCGTCAGGATATACATTCAAGTGTGACAAAAAAACACCTTTATAGGCTTAGCTCCGCCTACATTGTTACATGTGATCTAATTAACATTTTACTTTATTTTCCCATTTTTAAAGTTTTAAAGTTTTTTTAAAAAAATTCTTTTAAAAGATTCTCATAGTGTATAAGCATTATGTGTTTTTTTCTTTTATACAGAATAATAAAATATTTTATACTTCATATATCATTGTGATTTCCCTTGATTCATTATAACCCTGCCAATTACACCCATACTCTTTGTTTTCAAACAACAGTTCCTTTTAGTCAGTGAATCATTTTCTACCTTTGCTGATAGTATTATTCTCTCTCTATCCCCTGACTGTTCATATCTGTGAAGAAACAGAGGGGTAAAAAATTGTGACAATCAGTGAAAAGTGACCATAAAATCTTAAAACCAAACATTTTTTAGGAATACATACTTGGGAAAATGTATATTATAATCATAAAAAACAAGCCAAACTGAAATTTTCATTGAGGCCCTTTGGAGTTAGCGTTTTAAGTTGCCATATCCAAAAGGCTTCACGTCTTAAAAGATTCCTTTTAAAATCATTGCCTTTATCCTTTTGCACCACTTCTAAAATTTGCCACCTTAGTTGCGATACACTATGTTTCATTTCAAAGAAATGTTTTGCCAATAGTGTCTCTTTCTTATATTTCTCTTTTTCTTTCTCCTTAACCCCTTCTGTTTCTGGTTTAAAGTTTCTTATAACACTTTTATGTTCATACATTCTTAGTTTGAAAGATCTAGATGTTTGGCCCACATATCCTAATCCGCAGGGGCATTTTAATAAATAGATTACCCCTTCCGTGTCACATGTGGAAAAGGATTTAAGTTTTATATCATGCCCTAGGCTCGGATGTTTACATATGTCTCCTTTAATCACACCGCTACAGTGTCCACAATTGTGACAGGGAAAGGTTCCATTTCTATTGGAAACTCTTTTATGGGTGGGTTTTTCCTTTAGATCCGTTCTGATGATCCCATCAGAAATTGTCTTACCCCTTTTATAACTAAATAGAGGTTTCTCTGTGAACAATTTACCATATATTTTATCTTTTTGTAGAATGGGCCAATATTGTAATATCACCTTCTTTACATAGGTCGAATGGGGACCGAATGTTGTCACGCATGTTAAATTTTGTTTTTTCTTTCTATTTATCTCTTCTTTCCCTTTTAAACATTCTTGTCTATCTATACTCAACACTTCTTCTTTGGTCTTTTCTAGTTCCCTTCTATCCTCTTTGGTTAAAGTTTTTAATCATTATGTCTGCCTGTTCTTTGTACAGTTCATCAGACGAGGTGATTCGTCTCGCTCTGATGAACTGACTTTTTGGTAGTCCTTTTATTACGCCTGCTGGGTGGTAACTGTCTCTATGTAAAAGGTTATTTCTGTCTGTTTGTTTTTTATACAGATCAGTTGTAAATATCCCCCCTTCTAGTGTAACCTTTACATCCAAGTAGTTTACTGTATCTGGACCCACATTCATGGTAAATTTAATTGTATCATGGACTATATTTATGTAGTTATAGAATTCTGATAATAATTCTCTTGTGCCTGTCCAAACCATGAACATGTCGTCCACATATCTATACCACATACTGACATATTTACTAAATACAGGGTGCGATAAAATGAATTCTTTTTCGAATTTATGCATATAGATATTCGCATAGGCAGGTGCCATATTGGCACCCATACTCGTACCCTGTATTTGTAAATAAAATGTATTATCGAATCGGAAATAATTTCTTTTTAATATAAGGTCTAGACAATCACACAGAAAATTGACCTCCTGTATCTGTAATTTCTCTTTCTGTAAATATTCCCTGCAGCATTCTATGCCCTCCTCATGTCTGATTGATGTATAAAGGTCCTTTACATCTATAGTGCAGAGTATTGCTGTATCTATCTTTAGGTTGGTATCTTTAATTATTTTCAAAAATTGGGTAGTATCTTTGAGACATGTATCTAGTTTCGGAAGAATATCTTGTAGATATGTATCTACATATAATACACAAAAGCCATGAATATCCTGTAAATTATATCCTTATAAACGGTGAGTTCTGATGTCATCAGTTATAAACAGTGAGTTCTGATGTCATTTCTGTCACACGACCCACTGAAACTTGCGTATTATAATAAATAAAGTACCCCCAGCTGTAAAATATGAGGATATTAGAAGTTACCTCGGAATTCCATGACCTGTATAAAAACACTCGGCCTTCGGCCTCGTGTTTTTATATGGTCATGAAACTCCTCTGTAACTTATAATATCCTTATATTTTACAAGAGGGGGTACTTTATTCACTATATATTGCTAAGGGCTGCAATAATGAATCTACCCCTGATACTATTGGTCTTCCTGGGGGATTAGTTAAGGTCTTATGAATTTTAGGTAAAAGGTAGAATATTGGTGTTCTAGGATTCTCTTTGATCAGTAAATTCTCTAACTCTGGTGTTATACTTCCTGCTAGACAAGCATCATTAAGGAAAACCCTTATGTCTGTTTTTAATTTCTCTGTCGGATCCTGTTGCATTTCTAGATAATGGTTTACGTTGGATAGTTGGCGCTGTACCTCTATTAAATAATCATCTTTATTCATAACCACTATGCCTCCTCCTTTATCCGCTCTCTTTATAACAATATCTTCATTATGTTGTAACTCTTTTAAAGCTTCTCTTTCCTTATATTTTAAATTGTTATTTTTTGAATTTACATGTTTATCTAAATTCTTTTCTATATCATTATAAACCATATTTATGAAAGTTTCTATTGAGGCATTATTTATATTTGGGTTGAATGTGCTACGACTTTTTAATTTCCCGTACAACATTTCTTTCTTATTTTGGGACAACACACCCCTATCTTTATCCATAAATAGCATTTTCAATTTCAATGACCTCATAAATTTATACATTTCCACCTGTAAAATAAATGGATCGCACTTATTTGTTGGTACAAAGCCCAAACCCTTATTAAGGACAGTTATTTCATCAGTGGAAAGTTCCTTGGAGGATAAGTTAATTACCAGGTTTTCTTTTTCCTCAACGGGTAATCTCTGCCTTCCTGGTTTTCTGCCGTTAGTGCCAGGGTCTTCCGGCTCCCCTCCTTCGGTCTGACTGCGGAGGGTAACCTTCGCTCTCCTCCTACTGTGTCCCCTCCGTGTGTGCTTGTACCTAAAAAAGGCTGTGGGGGTATTGGAGAGGCCGTTGGACTGTCTCCCTCTGTTACCGAGTCAAACGTGCGATCACGTGACCCGGAAGAAGCCGATGACTCTGCGCTGATCTCTTTGCGTTCCAGCTGACGTCATCGCTCCGCGCCCGCCTCGTGGTTGACGGCGTCCTCCCCTGACTCCGCGTCGGCCCTCTCTCCTCTGCTGCGTCCATGTATACACTTGTCCCAGCTGGTAATCCTGCGTGTCACGTTTGAATTTTTTCAATTTCTTTTGCAGGATATATTCGCGCAGTTTCCCCAGTTCTATTTTAGTTGCATTCAGGGTTTCTGCCACCTCTTCCGTAGTGTATGTATTTTTCATTTCCGTGGTGAGTTTGTGTATCTCTTGGTTGGTCTCACGGATTTCTCCTTGTAGGGCCTGTATAGTTAGAGTCATTAAATCGATGCTGCATCTGTCCAATATTTGATGCCATCTGTCTCTAAATTCTGCATTTTCTTTACACAGAATAGGTTCCAAATGGACCCGCAGTCCCCTGGGAATTCTAGATGCCTTCACATATTCGCCCAAAGTGGAAAGGTGCAAGGTAAGGCTCAATTCCTTTTTGCTCATAAATTCAAAGTGTTTACGCATGTTTTTATCTGGCACAAGAGGGGTTAATGTCGGTACATTCTGTACTGTATCCAGGATTCTTTTCCTTTCCTCCTCTGTAAAGCCAAATGGTGCTGCACACTTAGTGGTGGTGTTACTAATGTCTTCAAAGGACATCTTGACCAGGGTGCTGGTGTCTAATACATCAGAAAGTCAATAGTATTGAAATGGTTACACCGCACACCAGGAGTTTTACTCACTTTTTCTGCTTTGGTGGTGCTGGTTATCCTTCGGCCTGACGTGGCCTCCCAATAGCAACAATTTCAATTATGGATCCGCACACACCAATTTTCTGCAGTTTTTCTTTTATTTGTGTTCACCACCAATATCAACGTTTCGGGGGGTACAACCTCCCTTCGTCAGGATATACATTCAAGTGTGACAAAAAAACACCTTTATAGGCTTAGCTCCGCCTACATTGTTACATGTGATCTAATTAACATTTTACTTTATTTTCCCATTTTTAAAGTTTTAAAGTTTTTTTTAAAAAATTATTTTAAAAGATTCTCATAGTGTATAAGCATTATGTGGTTTTTTCTTTTATACAGAATAATAAAATATTTTATACTTCATATGAAGTATAAAATATTTATTCAAAGCCTCTGAAGAAGTCGCACGACGAAACGCGTTAGGCAGGTGACGTCATTGAAGTGTGCCCCGTCCTGTACACGAGGAGAAAGAAACGCCAGTGAAACGCCAGCGTTTGTACTTTGATCATCTTAAAGATTCCTGGTGGACTCAGTGGGTGGACGTTTTTACACAAGGGAAGCCTTCAAGACGGTGATGCATAGATATGCTTTTTTAACATTGTTTGCCATGTGAGTGCATTTTAATCGTTTTATTCTAAATTAAAAAAGATTTTACACTATCGCTGCTGCATGTTAATTCACAGTATATACCCGGATATTCCTCAAGATCCACTGCATGTGAGCTGTTAATCATCCGCTTTATCGATTCGAAGGTCCTTTTCGTGAACTATTATATGCAAGTTGAAAAATATGTGTTTGTGAGTACCCACCTATACAAAAATCGTTTTAAGGAAAGTGTTTAAATTTTCTTCTGGTGGTGGAAAATATTACATGAGAGAAACACCTAGATGGTAAAAGATATTGGATTTTGCTGTGCACAAGAGGTGGCAACTTTGTAAAACAATATTACCCTATATCTTTCTCTCTGTGTTTGTCTCCCGTGCCTTTTGGCGCTGGCTTTTATTTTTCAGTAATTGTTTTTCGGACTTGGAGGGATACAAGTAAAAAAGCCGGCTGGGAATAGTGGACTCAATTGGACATTGGTCATTTTTTCCTTTTTAGGATTTTTCTGTGTAGAACAATTAGATGACGAGTAGGGGTGAATTGCCGGAGGCATAGAGGGGGAACAGGCAATTTATATTTGAGTTGAGATTTTTAAATCCATTTAGGTATGGATGTGTTAATAATTTGGGTTTCATGTTTAATATGAAAAGGACTTTTATTATACAGTTTTTTATGTCTAGCTGACAGGTCCCCTTTAATTTTGAAACCCTAAGCTTGAAATTGCTCGTGTATGTAAGGGCGGGGTTGGTACTATGTTACATATCTTTTGGTCATGCCCACTGATAGAACACAATTGGAGCACCTGTTTCCAATATTGTACTAATTTTGCTTGTGGTAGAGATTTGAATGATCCCTCATTTACCTTGTTATTTCACATGTCTCTTGAAGACAGGTTGCATTTCACTAACTCAGCCCTTCCTCACTTGTTGAACGCGGCCAAACTTCTAATTCCCAGACACTGGAACACCCAGCAGGTACCGACAATCAGGGATTGGATTAATACAGTGAATGAGATTTAACAATTTGAGGAACGGTCCGCTCGCACTGAAAAACAATTTAGGGAGTACTCTGCCCAGTGGATGTCATGGATTTTATTTAAAAGCAAACAGGAGTATAAACAACACTTATTGTGAATTAGCCTGACTATGGTTCCGGATGCACAATATGCATAATATCTCTACCCATGGAGCTAACTTGATTGCCCTTTCCTCCCTCTTTCCCCTCCCACCCCCTGTAACCCCCATTGTGTAATAAGGTTGTTGTTGTATTGTTTACTCGAGTGAGCGACACTTGTAAGTACGTAACTTGTTCATGACTGTACTTATCAATGGTGCATTATGATGTTGTATAGCCTTGTGTTTAACAAATAAACATATATTTGAAAGAAATTGCACGTGTAGAAAGATCTATTGGTATAGGTAATAGGTAAAAAAACATAAAAAATAATAATAATGAAAATCATAATATAATTATAATGTAATAATGGATACCATTAGAAATAGCAGTTTCAGATAAAGGACCAAATAACACTGCTATTAGAAAAATGTAATTGTATACAACAGTGTACATGAAAGTGCTCCATTACTATTGAACTATAACTCCCAGAAACCCCTCATAAACCACAGCTGTCCGTCAGGCTTCTACTTGCCTACAACTGACATATAATGTTGATCAAGGCGCTAAAGTGTCTCATATGAAACTGATACCCATAAAAAGTGCACTGAGAAGAGAAATGGACAACCAAGCACCGCAGTAGACAGAAGATTTAGAGAAGGCAGAAATTCAAACAGACAGGGGAGGGAGAATCTGGCAGCTTGACCATAAATCTAATCAAAGCTTCAGCCCAAAGCAAGAAATGCCTTTAAAAGGGAACAAGCAGCAGATCCTACTAAAATATATACAGATATATACAAAGGGGAGTGGGAGTGCAGATAAACACACATTATGCACACAGTTACATTTGATACTCTATAACAAAGGTTAAATGTTCATAATAAAACATTTCATATAACATACACACACACACACACACACACACACACACACACACATGCTTACGCAGATATATAATAACAAACTGGGTGGTCAGGGGCAAACACAGCATATAAATATATGCAGATGGGCAGAAACAGCTGTTCACAGGTTGGGTGTTCTCTGTGATAATTCCATTACCCATACCATTGGCTGGTGCAAGATGCAAATAGCACCGCATGCTGGATTCACAAGGTGTAGAGCACATTTTATCTGGGGGCAACTGTACCTCAGGGCTTCCTAGCAACTAGCAGCCACTGAGACTCCCAGAATGCATGTCTGAATAGAAGCAAAGAAACCATCTGAATAGAGCTATAGAATCATGCTAATCCAATCATTTATACTTCAGGTCAACAACTGTTGTGGGTCATGGAACCACATACACAGCTTCTCGTGGTTCTCTGATCTTCCAAACTGCTTAGATCAATATTATTTTATATGATCATATATTGATAAACAAGGGCTTAGTTTTGCACCCATGCACAGACCAATAGGCTTAGCCATTCTGATTATTTAGCCTAGCCACATATAGGTACCTTAAGACTCTTCCTTCCACTTTAAGAGGATGAATCACCTCTCATGAATATACATTTCTGTTCTGTTTTCCGAAATGAACATGTTGTCTGGTAGACAAAAATGTATTACTTGCTATGGGTAATTGTATTACCTTGCAAAGTTAATGGATAGGGCTACAATGGTGATATCTGGATGTTTCTGAAAGGCAAGAGTGTCATCTTCTATTGTGGCTCAGAGAGGCACAGGGAGTGCAGGGGTTGCAACCTTAGCTAGGTCCTGTATCAGTCCACTGGGTGTGACCTAATATAAGGTGGGTGTGGTTTTACGCAGGAAATACTTTTTTCCACCTTAGCAAGCTTACTTAAATTTAAAATTATCAATAATGCATCAGATTTTGTGTGTGTATATATAGATATATATATATATATATATATATATACAGTATAGTATATATATATATATTCAACAGATATAGTATTCAATTTATATGTATGGCAAAATATTACTATACTGCAGAGGTTTATTACCAGACCAAGAGGGGCTGCTCTCAGATGCCAGACAGTCACTATTTAGTGGGCTTGTAGGATGCTGTTTGGGCCTCTGTGTTTTTCAAATGCCAGATCCTATCTTGAATCCCAGTCTGTGCCTGTCTATTACAGTATCCAGTGCACAAATTTCAATAACTGCTTTTTTTTCATACTGGGTACACTTTTGTGCAAGTTACAGCAATATTCCTTTAAAAAGTGTGAAATTGTGGTTTTCCTTACACATTAACCTGCAACTGAGGTTTTAAAATCCTTCCCATTAAGATGTTATAAGATACTTTCAGTTTATAAATGGATTGCTGGAGTGCTTGTCAATCAATATTAATTGTAAAACTCATAAGGTAATATACATTGCTCATCTTTCGGAAATGAGTTATTTTAAACAAAGTGCATAGATAAGCATAATTCTATGATGTGTCTAGCATCTCACTAAATCAGAATAAAGATTATAATTATGTACAGGTAGGAAATAGCCAGAATATAAATTACTGTATTTACTACAGGTATGGGACCTGTTATCCAGAATGTTCAGGACCTGGGGGTTATCTGGATAATGAATATTTCCGTAATTTGGATCTTCTTACCTTAAAACATAAGTTTTAAAACATAAGTTTTAAGCATGAATTAAACCCGTTAGGTTTGTTTTGCCTTCAAAGAGGATTTATTTTATCTTAGTTTGGGTCAAGTACAGTGCACTATTTTATTTTATAGAGAAAAAGTCTATAATTTGGAACTTTCTGGATAATGGGTTTCCAGATAATGGATCCGATACCTGTACTGGAATTTTGTAAATAAAGTGTTATGATAATATGGTCATAGGCAATTTTCTGTGAACCAATGCATTAGTTGTTCAGTATATCGATTAACCTCAAAAGTGGCACTCAAACCTCCACCCTAAATAAATTATTGCAAGTCCTGGAAGAAAATCTGACAGTCAGGTCATAGTGTTTCAATTTTTTTTTTTTACAAAAATGACAGGGGTGGATGAGCAAGTGAAATTTTATTTAGTTTAAGATGGGACTCTTGTGGCAAGCAGGCAGGTGGCAAGTGAAAGAGGTGGTGAGTGAGAACAGGTGGGGGGAAAAAAGCTACTTGCCTTGGGCACCAGTACCTCTTGGCCCACTTCTGGCTGGTGAAAAGAGGCAATTGGGCCCATCTAAATTGGAAATACACTCTGCATTCAAATTTCATGTTTCCTAAAGCTTTACTCATGATTAAATGTACTCATTTGTGGAACGGTGGAAGGTGTTCTCATGGGCATGGGGGTTTGGGTAACACATCTTGAGAAAGTAGTGTGGTGATTTTCAGTTATTTTGTTCTCAAAAACCCCTTTGTGGTCAGGCCGGGTTTGTGGAAAGGCCACCAAGGCCTGGGCCTAGGGCGGCACTGGGGATGCGCAGAGATACTATCGTTTTTAACATTTCCCAATCCCTATTGCTCCGGTTCTGGCACAAATAAAGAGAGGGGGACAGGGACAGCATAGCGGGGGAAGGGTGCCCGCTATGTAAATTCAACATGTTAAAGGAACAGTTCAGTATAAAAATAAAAACTATGTAAATAGATAGGCTGTGCAAAATAAAAAACGTTTCTAATATAGTTAGTTATCCAAAAATGTAATGTATAAAGGCTGGAGTGACTGAATGTCTAACATAATAGCCAGAACACTACTTCCTGCTTTTCAGCTGTCTTGGTTTACACTGATTGATTACCAGGCAGTAACCAATCAGTGACTTGAGGGGGGCACATGTGTCATATCTGTTGCTTTTGAATCTGAGCTGAATGCTGAGGATCAATTGCAAACTCACTGAACAGTTATGTCCCATGTGGCCCCCCTTCAATTAGCTGAGTTAGTTAGGGAGCTGTAAAGCGGGAAGTTGTGTTCTGTTCTGTTATGTTACACATCCAGTCACTCCAGCCTTTATACATTACATTTTGGGTTAACTAACTATATTAGAAGCATTTTTCTTTTTGCTCTGTGCCCTTTGTGTTTGGCATTCTGCCATCATGGCATAGCAGAGTTAGAGAGCTGAAAAGCAGGAAGTAGTGTTTTGGCTATTATGTTACATATCCAATCACTCCAGCCTTTATACATTACATTTTGGGTTAACTAACTATATTAGAAGCATTTTTCTATTTTGCACAGTCTATCTATTTACTCTGTTTTTATTTTTACACTCAGAGCTGGGCTGCGCTGGCCAGACGCCCTAGGCAAGCCGGGCAGTCGCGGCAACGGCTTAGCGTGCGCATGCGCGAATGGCCGATCGCGTGCGCATGCGCGAATTACCGCTCTCGCTCTTGCCTAAAACTGATTCATATTCATTGGCCATGATGCTTCAGAGCTTTAATCAAATCCAATGATTGACAAGAGATAGGTACCCTTTTGAGCTCATCATGTTTAATATGGAAACCAGTAGGGTAGGTTAGATTTTCTGAAAACATAAAGCATTTCCAAGTATATTAAAGAGTACTAATTGGACCAAATTACATCTATCCGTTGTGTAGAAGGCCTGTTATTTGCTCATTTTCTCAGCTATGCACTGTGGCATACTGTTGTGGTTACACATGGTTTCCAAATGGAAATCCTATCATGAATACAGTATTAGCTTTGTTAAGCTGAGTCCTTAAAGCTTTTGCTGAGATGGACTAATGGACTTCTAGATTCTTCACTGAGATAATTGTTTTGTGACTGTTATCTTTCATTCTCTTAACTGACCATCTTTCCCTGTCAGTGACCTCTGACTTGGGACCATACAGCTCTTTCCTAAGGCATTTTTCTTCAGTGCATGTTCCCCTTCAAACAGAAAATAATTCTTTAAATACTACATATTATTCACCTGTTGTTTCAGCACAGATTATTCAGTTCTGTCAAAACCTATTAGATCTTCTGTTGCTTTAGAAATGTACGTAGGTCTGTCAGTTTTTTTGATGTCTCATTTTATATGATTGTTGACACAGTATCATTATTTTCCTGTGTATGTAAATTATGTCAAGCTTACAGACTCCAACATTTTCAAGTTTTTCTATTTCCGCAGATTGTTTTTTTTCTCAGGCAAATTTAGCATATGAAATGTCAAAGTTTTTGGCTTTTGACTTTGAGTGCTCCAGGGAAAAATGTTACAGCACAGGGAACCGCAGGAAATAGTATTTGTATGCATTGTAAATGATATTTCTGCTTAGCAGAAATAGATATAAATAGATATATGGGATATATAATCTAAAATTAATTAAAACAATTAATATGTTATAAAATTTTAGAACAGTGGGCAGATTTCTTAACTTTGTACTTACGTATTGTCAAGGGTTAGGTAGGGGGCATTGTGGAGGTAGAGGAGGAAGGTGAGTCCTTTAGGCAGGGACTGGCTGTGCCAAGGGAACACATAAAGGGAAGGCGAGGGCGTAGTCTATCAGAGTGGAACAGGTGATGAGTCAGGACAGGAACAGACTGGATAGGACAGGACGGTGCAGGCGTATATCGCGAGCAGACTGAAAGAATAGCACAGGATGGTGCGGGCATAGATTGGATCAGACTGGGGATAGAGTAGCAGGAGGACTGGAGCAGGAGAAGACTGGTAAGCAGGAGAGGACAGAATAGCAGGAGAGGATCTGGAGGAAAAGGCAGAGCAAGATGCAGAGTGAGACTAGGGAAGATATACTGTAAGACAGGGTTCAAGGCAGAAAAGGACTGGAGGCAGAAACAGGCAAGGCAAGGTCAAAGCAAGGAAAACAAGGCAGGGTTAAAGCAAGGCAGGGTAAAAGCAAGGCAAGGTACAAGGTACAAGGCTGGGTACAAGGAAAGGTACAAAGATACAAAGCAGGTACAAGGGAAAGGCTAAAGAAGGAAAACCGAGCTAGGGGTGCTGCCACAGTACTAGGAAGGCCAATGCTCCGGCAAAGGAGTGTGAGGAGGGCTGGCCTTAAAACCAAAACCTTGGTTTTTAGCTGCTGGGCTAGGGCTGCAAAGGCCAGGTAACAGATAGTGAGCAACCCTGCAGGCTGCTCATCTGGCCCAGTGGTTAAGGCAGTGGGCCCCAACCATTGGCTCACAAGCAACATGTTCCCATTGGCTTATGCTCCCAGTGGCCTCAAAGCAGGTGCTTAATTTTGAATTCCAAGCTTGGATGCAAGTTTTGGTTGCACAAAACCAGATGTACTGGCAAACAGTCTCCTGTAGGCTGCCAGTCCACATAGGCATTACCAAATAACTGCTCAAAGCCCTCATTTGGAACCCCCAGGGACTTTTTTTCATGCTTGTGTTGCTACCCAACTTTGTTTAATATTTGCATGTGGCTCACGGGTAAAAAATGTTGGGGACCCCTGGGTTAAGGCATCGAGCCAGAAACGCAAAGGTCCCTGGCTCAAATCCCAGCAGAGCCTAACATGTAGTTAACGACTGCTGCTAGAATTTTTCTACACAGGATCACTTCAGTACAACAACAGAACATACTCAAGTGTTTTGTCAACCATGCCATTCCCAGCTCAGTGGAGGTACAGCAAACAACTTGAATTTGATTCTTCATAGAATGATATCACTCTAACTTGCAGTGCAGCTGTAAAAAGGTTATCAGAGCACAAGTCACATGACTGGGAGCACATAGGAAACTAACAACATGTCTAGCCCCATGTCAAATTTCAAAATTAAATATTTAAAAAAAATTGTTCTTTTGAAAACAGATTTCAATTCAGCTTCTTGTAACATATTTCTCTTCCAGTTACTATGAATACACAAATGCACAATCACGTTAAATTCTCTTCCGATATCCTCTCACTCTTTTTTCTACTTTTACTGTCTGCAGAGGATGTCTCTCCAAACCCTGGGCCCTGCTCCATACCAATTTATATTCATCCTTTGTTTCTTTCCCTTTGTTCAATACCTTTCAGTTGTCTACAGAGCTGGGCCAACCCAGCCAGGCGCCCTAGGCAACCTGGCCGGGTACGGCGCCGGCTGAGTGAGCATGCGCGAAACTGCGCTCTGGTGCGCATGCGCAAAACTGTACATGAGTGCGCATGTGCGAAACTTTGTGGGCACATGTGCAGAAGCGCAATTCCAAAAATATATGCGTAAGTCGGGGAGAGACGGGACCGGACAATGGGGTAGGCATCAGAGCAGGTAGGTGCCTGGCGCCCCCCCAGCTTTGCGCCCTAGGCACGTGCCTACTCTGGCTACCCCTAGTTCCGGCCCTGGTTGTCTATTATTTCAAACCTTATTCAGATTCCAACTTTTCCTATCTTTCATTTTCTTGTGGCATCTCAGCATCTGCTCTTTAACTTACATATACACATTTATCCATCACCCATGTTGGTTAAAATAATGTAAGTGTCTTGCACAGAAACGTGGCTTTCCCAGAATGATATAACCATTGAGAATGCACTCTTATGGTGGCCTTTCTTTCTCTCACACCCCCCAAGACATTAGACACAGTGGGGGAGTAGGAATTCTCTTCATGTGGGTTCAAAATTATTCTTATCCCTCCAGCCTTGTCATTCAACTCTTCCATCCTCTCTCTGTATGTGTGGCCATTATTTACAGGCCTTCCTAAGCTGCCTCCTCTGCTACCTTCATGTCTGCTACTTTCACTCTTTCTCTGTTCTGACAGCCCTGCAATCCTTGGTGATTTTAACTGCTGTACAGATGATCTTTCACAACCTTGGCCTTTTTGTTTTCTTTGTCTAACCTCCTCCTTTGAACTCCAGTAATGGACAGACACATCCCATATGAATTGCCTGACTGGATCGAGCCTTTACCAAAATCTGTTTCCTTCTTATTTTAACAGTGACCCCTTCCCCCTTTCTAAACAACATCATCTTGTTACATTTTCTGTCTCATACCTCCTACTCCTTGGCTATGGTCAGGTCTGGGATTCAAAATACTGTAGGCCCTGGCATTTCAAGTACAATGAGGTCCAAACAGCCTCACCACCTACCCACTAAATAGTGACAGTCTACGGCATCTGACAGCAGCACCTCTAACATTTGCCAGAATCCATAGATTGCTGGTCCGGACCTGGCTAGAGTAGGAGAGTTCTTGGAGCTGTTGACTTCCCAGCCTTGCCTCACACTTTCAATTCTAGTCTCTCCTCCCTAAGGGATTTATTTGATCCTGATACTCTGGCCAGTGGCTATAACCACACTCTCTTCTCCACCATTGGTTCATATTCACCCTTGCAGACTTGCAGTACTTATGCTCAAATCCCACACCCCTGACTGGACTCACAACAGGGCCCAATTTATATATTTAGGCACTCATGCCCAGGGTGGCAGTTTAGAGAACAGCCCCGGGTGCCCAAACCCTGGTCCAACTCACTCATTTGTACCCTCACTTATTACTACTCTCAGGCATTCAACAAGGTCTTTTCCAGTCTCTCAGACTTTACGCACTTCTAATATTGCAAACCTAATTCACATAAAACCAGCACCCTCCCTGCCTCTCATGTGCCCTCTGGAATGCATGGTCAATCTGCAATAAACTAACAGCAGTCCATGACCTCTTTATAGCTAAATCCCTTCACCTTCTTGCAATCACTGAAACATGGCTTCCCCCCTCAGACACTGCTTCACCTGCTGCCCTCTGCTATGGAGGCTTCTCACTTACTCACACTCCTAGACCAGATGGCCGTCATGGCGGTGGGGTGGGATTTCTTCTCTCCCCCAAATGTAGGTTTCAAAATCTAACTACACCGACTTCTCTCTCCTTCACTTCTTTTGAAGTCCACAGCATACGTTTGTTTTCTCCAATCTCTCTGCGTGTTGCTGTCATATATCGCCCCCCAGGTCCCTACTCCACCTTCTTGGATCACTTTGCTGCCTGGCTTCCATACTTTCTCTTCAGTGAGACACCTGCTCTCATTTTAGGGGACTTCAACATCCCCATTGACAACTCTGCTTCTGCTGCCACCTCTAAACTTCTCTCTCTAACAGCTTCATTTGGTCTCTCTCAGTGGACCGACTCACCTACCCACATCGAGGGTCATGCTCTTGATCTTATATTCTGCCACTCATGCTGCCCATCCAACTTAATTAACTCTCCCTACCCTCTGTCTGACCATCATCTACTCTCCTTTCAGATACTGCTTTCACCTGCACCTTCACAACCATCTCTCTCTACCCACACGTACAGAAAGCTTAATGCCTTTGAACCACAACAATTATCAACAGTATCAGCACAATCCATATCTCATATTAATACTCTCTGCTGTCCCAATATGGCAGCTTCTCTCTACAACGATGCCCTTTCAACAGCACTTGACTCCCTTGCACCTTCTACCACCCGTCACAGCCGGCCAGCTAAACCCCAACCCTGGCACACTAGTGTAACACGGTACCTCAGAAGATGTAGTAGATTAGCTGAGCGACGGTGGAGAAAGTCACGAACTGATCCTGACTTCATCCACTTCAAATTCATGCTCTCCCGCTATAACCGAGCTCTATCATTAGCCAAAGGACAATACTTCTCTTATCTAATATCTACTATGTCCTCCAAACCACAGCAGCTGTTTGCCACATTTAACTCACTACTATGCCCCCCTCCACCTATTAATGTTACCGCCTAAGACCTTGATCATTTCTTTAATGAAAAAATCGATCTCATTAGGCTGAGCATACCGTCCGACAACAATTTCAGACCAACGTGCAGTCCACTCACATCTACTTTGCACTCCTTCACCCCTGCAACTCTAGATGAAGTTAGCAAACTTCTAGCCAGCTCAAAACCCACCACCTGCTCCCTTGACCCCATACCCTCTCGCCTTCTCCACCCAATCTCTGATACACTCTCTCCTGCACTTACCCACCTATTCAATCTTTCACTCTCTACTGGTACCTTTCCATCATTATACAAACAAGCACTAATCACTCCTATCCTCAAAAAACCTTCCCTCGATCCCAGCTCTCCCACTAACTATCGACCGGTCTCCCTTCTTCCATTCGCATCCAAATTACTAGAAAGGCTTGTTTACAAACGCCTGATCCAGCATCTCACTCACAACTCCCTCCTCGACCCCCTGCAATCTGGCTTCCGCCCATCACACTCGACTGAAACTGCACTCACCAAAGTAACCAATGATCTTCTATTGGCAAAGTCTAAAGGTCATTATTCCATTCTAATCCTTCTAGATCTCTCTGCAGCCTTTGACACAGTTGACCACACACTCCTCCTTGACATTCTACACTCATCTGGCATTCAGGACACTGCTCTTTCATGGTTTACATCTTATCTGTCTGACGGTTCCTTTAAAGTTTCCTTCTCTAACTCTACTTCTACTACTTTCCCACTCTCTGTTGGAGTTCCTCAAGGCTCTGTTCTTGGCCCCCTGCTGTTCTCGCTCTATACAACTTCACTAGGAAAACTCATTCAGTCATTTGGACTTCAGTATCACCTTTATGCTGATGACACCCAACTCTACTTGTCTACTCCTGATCTTTCTAATTCTGTCCTTTCCCAAGTCACAGACGGTCTCTCTGCTGTCTCCTCCTGGATGTCACAGTGCCACCTGAAACTGAACCTTTCTAAAACAGACTTTCTTTAGACTTTCTAAACTTTCTACACACCCATAATCTATTGATCCTATATCTAACAGACCCTATGAATTCTGCCTTTTGCTGTGCTCACTCTGCTCTGTCTTGTGCAGAGTAACAAATGATCTGATTACCAAAGCTAAAGGTCACTCCTCTATCCTAATATTCCTTGACCTATCATCTGCATTTGATATGACTGCTTGTATTTGCTTGATATTCATTATCAGGCTACATCCAATCTCTCTCTTCATATCTTTCTACCCAATCTTTCTGTGTCTCTTATGCTAACAAATACTCCAATATCACCAGTGTAAAGGTTCTGTACTTGGTCCATTGTTATTCTCCTTATACACCATGTCTTTGAGAGATCCCATGCTTTAATTTGGCTTTAAATATAATCTTTATGATGATGATATCCAAATATAATTATCAACCCCTTCATTAACAGCTGAAACTGAGACTCAAATCTCTATGCGTCTCTATTTGACCTAAGGCTGAGGGCACATAGAGCATTGGCTCCACTGCACAGTGTTTTTTGCATGCTGAGAGAAGTGCATCAGCTCCCTTCCCCAGCTCTGTTTATCTGCACTGCATGCTTCACATGCATGCAGGAGAGGAGCAGAGATTGGCCAGATAATGTCCACTTTTACATATTCCACCTAAACTTAATCCTTCTCCCACCTTTACTATTTCTACTGATGGCTTTCTCATTAACCCTGTCAACTTAGCATGTTGTCTTGGTGTGATCTTTAACTCATCCCTCTCCTTCTCTATATATTAACACCACAGTGTCATTTCTTCCTACTCATAATAGCTGAAATCTCTTCCCTTCTCTTTCAAGCAATGGCTAAAACACATTCTCTGCACCTCATTACATCCCTTCTTTTGTGTCTCCATATATTCCTGGATGACTCTGTTCCCCTTAGAGCCACTGCCTGGTCACACCACCCACTATTACTGCTTTTTCCCTTAAATCTTACTTTCAACACTTCAATATCCTCCTATTTGTGTATGTAAGTTACTCACCCACTTATTATAAGCTCTACAGGGCAGAGACTTTTCTTCTGCTTAGCACTTAATCGTTAATGTAACTGTACTTTTAGTATTTATTATTGTATTGACCAGGGCTGGAACAAGGGGTAGCCAGAGTAAACACGTGCCGAGGGCGCAAAGCTGGGGGGGCGCCAGGCACGTACCTGCTCTGATGCCTACCCCATTGTCCGGTCCCGTCTCTCCCCGACTGCCACGAATATTTTTTTGTAATAATGCGCTTCTGCAAATGTGCACACATACTTTCCCGCATGCGCGCACGAGCGCACTTTCGCGCATGCACGCCCAAGCACGCAGTCAGCAGGCGGCGAGTCCGGCCAGGTTGCCTAGGGTGCCTGGCTGGGTTGGCCCGGCTCTGGTATTGACCCCTTCTTTTTATGTAATGTTCTGCTTTACAGTGCTGTGCACATAAGGAGCGCCATATATAGAAAGATATACATACACACAGATATCCTGATCCACCCACTTCTCTACTCACACAGTTATGAAAAGTGCACACAAAAAATACTTTTTGTGCACTTAGCCAAAAAGTTAGAAACTGTTGACCAATGAGATCATATGGGCTGGGCTCTATCAGGGTTTTTGGGGACAAATCTGGGACACTTTTGAAAATCCAGGAAAACTGAAATGCTGGCAGTTTGTGATTAATGAATTGACTCTGAGTAACAGAAAAGGCTTAGGGACAGACTCAGTGTTATGACTACATGCATACCTCCCAACATTTAAAAATGGAAAGAGGGGCAAATTTTTGACAAGGCCCATTTTGTGGACACACCCCTTTAAAACCATGTTAATTTTACAAAATTTGGCAGGTTATGGAAAGTCTGAACACATTTCCAGGGGTTTTAGGGCTATGTTTTACGTGATCGAGTGCCATCCCGCTGGCGATTGACATTTTTGCCGTCTGGAAGGCATTTTGGGGAGATTAGTCACCGAAGATGAAAAGATTTGTCACTGGGCAACCAATCTTCCCAGAATCTTAGCGTGTGCCACCACCCTTAAGCTGTAAGTCTCAGTTCTCCCAAGAATCCTGCTTAGCTTAACTAGATTCAATTGTATCTGAGTGCAGGTGCTGAGTATTCTGGGCTCTCTGCTAAAAAGCCTCTTATTTTATTAAGTTTTAGAAACTGAGTATCTTTTTCTGGCATCAGTGCAGGAGGTAAAAGAGAAACTCAGGACATTTTAGTAGGAAACTGTGATTACGGGCTGCGCTGTCAAAATCAAGACTCTCCTGCAAAAAATGGGACAGTTGGGAGGTATGCTACATGTTACTGGTCCACCATCAGAATCACCAAGATTCCTTGTACTTAGATTTTGAAACTAGGCAGATCTGCTACAAAACACGAACAGTAATACAAACCCAGGGAGAAACACACGTCTGTAAGAAAGTTTGCATAAAGCACAGGCTTTGTTATCCAAACTTACTGTATTTTACTTCCAGGTTAATGTATTCAGTATGTGCAATATATTCTGTTCACATAAATTTACAATTTAGCACAAGAGAATGTTAGAAGTCTCAGATCAGTCCCCAAACACACAGCATGGCGCCCACCCCCTCCTCTTATACACAGAAGAACATTATTGTCCCCAACAGATGCCTAAAAATCTTTTCTTCACTAAGGGCAAGAGGAAGGGGGGTTATCAACGAAACCAGCAGACCCTTGTATGCCCCTCAATAAGCTTCTGTGTAAAGCTGGCACATAGCCCACATAGGACCCACTTCTGAGTTTCAGTTTAGAGTAGATCATTAAGATTCCGGGCCCACACTGATTGGCAGAGTAAGCTTAGGTGTTAATAAATCTGCTGAAAATGTAAAATAAAACCCCTTGTTTGTGAACCCCTTGTCGTCTAAGGTTGCTGACCTGACACTGCCCCCTAACCCACATGCTTAGCTTTCTGCATTCTGACTGGGGTGCACTGCTAGTGCAGAGTTGGGCTGAATTTTGTTTCTCAAAGTTAAAATACTGTGCTACATACTGCTGCCTGAGGCAAAGATGGCCAAAGCAAAAACTTTCTCAAAATGTATAATTTTTAAAAAGTACAACACAAATAATGACTTTCGGCACTTGTTTTCTATGTTCTTGTTTTGCCCCATCTTAAAATAATTTTGGTTCCCTCTGCCCCATGTTTCCCAGTAGTAGCTGAATGATTTTCTAAATGGTTACAGTTTGATAGTAGTATCATAGCATTGCTCATTGGCTGAAGTAGCAGCCCGTACTCGAGCATGCTCCCCGAGCATTACTAAAGTCTGTCACAGAGCAACTGCTACAATCTAATGTTGCCGATAAATTGCAACTAAGCTGTCAGGCTGGCTTACTTGATTAGAAATATGAAACAAAAACATTTTTAAAGCCCAAATTATAAACTATGTTTTGGAAAGGTGAAATGCCTTTTTTAGGCAAGGATATTAAAAATGTTATGAAGATTTTGGGTAGAGTTTGTAACAGTCAATCAATTCACACAGAACAAAAGCTAACCTGATTCTAACGATACTGCACCTCTAATAGAGTTCATGTGTGCCAGTGAATATTTCTCTCCATATCAGCTTTGGCACCTGTGAAATGTACAGTATAAGAACCACCCCCTCATTCAATTGGTGGCCTCCAAAAATGGAACTATAGATCTATAAGTCGATCTCTATACTCACTAAAGAAAAACACCTTCTGATAACTGTGGGTCCTAGGTTTAACTCCAGCCAGGACATTATCTTGTATACATCAGCTTCCTCCCAAATTTCAAAAACAAATAGGCAGGTTATTTGGTTCCTGAAAAAATTGGTAGTGTGAATGTAAATTAATGAATTGACTCTGAGTAACAGAAAAGGCTTAGGGACAGACTCAGTGTTATGATTACATGCATACCTCCCAACATTTAAAAATGGAAAGAGGGGCAAATTTTTGACAAGGCCCATTTTGTGGCCACACCCCTTAAAAACCATGTTAATTTTACAAAATTTGGCAGGTTATGGAAAGTCTGAACACATTTCCGGGGGTTTTAGGGCTATGTTTTAAGTGATCGAGTGCCATCCCGTGTGATCTCTATACTCACTTAAGAAAAACACCTTCTGATAACTGTGGGTCATAGGTTTAACTCCAGCCAGGACATTATCTTGTGTACTTCAGTTTCCTCCCAAATTTCAAAAACAAATAGGCAGGTTATTTGGTTCCTGAAAAAATTGGTAGTGTGAATGCAATATGGACCGTACATTGTAAGCTCGGCTGGGGCAGGGACAGATGAAAGATGTATAGTCTCTGGAATGTACTGTGGAATATGTTGGTGTTATATAAATAAAGAATAACAATAATCAGTTGTATAAAGTAAGCATCCCTTCCTATCAGGGAATAGAACTCCAGGACAAACTGCAGAAAACCTTAGCGATAAAGTTAACTCCATTATAATACTCTCTTATATGCCATATGCAATGCTTGGATATCACAGAGATACCTAAGGTGGCATATAGGAGGTATAATTTAAACTAGTTGTCCGACAGTGCCATTGAGTGAAAATGTACTAGTAGACCAAGTAGGCACTCATATATTTCATCCACAACTAGATCACTTTTCTTTATCCCCTGCAATCTATTCTACCTCCTCATTGAGTCAATCAGTCTCAGCAACAGGCTCTCTCAGATATACTCTCTTGCGCTTGCTCTATAGGTCTGAGGTTAGGAAGGAGCAATGCTTTGGCTGGCTTGTTCTAGTTTGCTTGCAGCTGCTTCACTTGTCACTTTTCATTCCTTTGCTGGAAGCAATTGTGGGAGAGCGGATGATCAGAAAGCAGATGATGCATGTGCTCAACCAGAGCTGCATTAATAAGCTGCACACATGATTCTCTGACTACACTGCTGCTCTGATTATCCCGTGCAGACTTTATCACCATTCAGCTTTAAAGGATATGTTTAGTGTAAGAATAAAAAAACTGGGCATTCCTTAGAAAAAAATGCTGTTAAGGCTGGAGTGACTGGATGTCCTAACAGAATAGCCAGAACACAACTTCCTACTTTGTAGCTCTCCTACTGGTTACCAGACAGTAACCAATCAGTGACTTGAGGGGGTGGGGTGCCATATGGGTCATAACTGTTGCTTTTGAATCTGAGCTGAATGCTAAGGATCAATTGCAAAATCACTGAACAGATATGTCCAACGTGGCCCCCCCATAAAGTCACTGACTAGAGCTGAAAATCAGGAAGTAGTGTTCTGGCTATTCTGTTACACATTCAGTCACTCCAGCCTTTATGGATTACATTTTTGGCTAACTAACTATATTAGAAACATTTTTATTTTGCACAGCCTATCTATTTATCTAGTTCTTATTTTTATACTGTTCCTTTTTTGAACTGTTCCTTTAACACTACCCCTAAACTAGAGCCAAATCCTGCACTGCTCAGTGTCTCCTACCAAGGTTCCATCAATAGTACTTAATTCACATTATACTCAGCACAGCTGTACATTGCACTTTATTAATTTGCTGTTCATTCCAATGTGTTCTTGATAGCAAATTCCATCTGTAAATGCTCCTTGTTTGGCGCACACACAACACCCAGTGGATCCTACTCTGTCGCTGATCTGTCCCTGCATGAAATCCTTGCTTTACTCATTACTTATTATGAACAGAACCTTTTCCTTGTACTATACTATTTGTACCAGCTTCATTGCATTCACTTAATCTGCACACAAGGACCTTACTTCGCCTATGCACAAAACCCCCAGCTCCATACATCAACTGTAACTACAAATTGCCCTCATAACCCATGGCTGTTACTATACTAAACACTACCATCTCTCTCCAACTTGGATTGATTAGAAATATAATATCCTTGTATAATAAACAGTAGAAGCAGCCATGCCCCATTCAAGAGAGGATCACATTGTACATGTTGAAAAATAAGAAATAGTACTGCATATATACAGTAATAGCAGAGCTGTCACCAAACCCTCTGCTGCTATTATAATGACCCACAATGGGCATTTATGAGAGATTAATTTAAGGGTGAATAGGTTTATAAAAATCATACTAATGACGTTGTCAGAGTGCAGCATTTTCCAATCTCGTTATACTTAGCCTTCATTAATAATTAAATGTATTCTTCAAAATGAAAGTAACAAAGACCCATTGACCTTGGTGCACATGACCACTGACAACTGCTTTGGAATCTGTTCATCTTTGGAGACCTTATTAATACGCACGCTGCTTTAGGTGAGGTCTAACCGCAGTCGCTTGGCAGTTAAGGGTTAAGATATAGGGTAGGAAAGAAAAGTTTGATGTGGCTTCTGCCAGCTGTGGGGAGTTCCAAGAGTGAGAATTACAGTCCAGAGACTGAATTCCCAGTTGCAGCACTGCACCAAAGGCCCATTGATTTGCCATTTCTTTTCTCTCACACTAGTTTCCCTCACAGATGAAACGTTCATGAATTGAGTTGCCTTTGGCACGAGCCATTGTTCTACTCAGGTTTACTTTATTTCAGTATGATGAAGTTTGCTTTCAAGTCACGATTTTTTCGCCGCTTGAGATTTAGCATCTCCTTTACACTAGTGCCACCTGGTGTTAGTTGGTATATGGACAGGGACATTTTGCCTGACCCTTTTTTTTTTTTAACTAGCAAGTAGTTACCATATCTATATATGTCACCATACTATATGAAGGGAACCCCTGCATGGTGGTTGTTACAATTAAATCTGCTCATGTTTATTATATGCTCACACCTCCCTGCTTGGTTGCGTTATTTTGGGAAAAGTCTCCCTCCCAATGCATTGGCCCAACCAACTCAATCACCTGTGCTGTGATTTTTATACAGGCCCAACAGCCCAACAGGTTTGAAAAGCATAATCCCTTCACATAGTTCTACAATCACATGCCGCTTTAGTCTGCCTTCCTTCTAAACTAAGGCTATTGAAGGCCAGTGTGTTTACAGGGCAGGGATTTCATTCTACTATGTCTCCTACCACCTGGCATTTAAAATCTGAATATTTAGACTTCTTACACTGATCAATGCACTTCCGCAGGTGAATCATTTTAATTCTATTCAGATTAAAGGAATTGTAGTGTAAAATAAAAACTGGGTAAATAGATAGGCTGTGCAAAATGTAATGTATAAAGGCTGGAGTGAGGGGGATGTCTAACATAATAGCCAGAACACTACTTCCTACTTTGCAACTCTTTAATTCAGAGTTAGTCAGCGACTTGAAGGCAGGCCACATGGGACATAACTGGGGATGCACCGAATCCACTATTTTGGATTAGGCCGAACCCCCGAATCTTTTGTGAAAGATTTGGCCGAATACCGAAACAAATCCTAATTTGCAAATGCAAATGAGGGGTGGGAAGGGGAAAAGTCAAGCGATTTTCCTCCCCTAATTTGCATATGCAAATTAGGATTTGGATTCCGTTCGGCCAGGCAGAAGGATTTAGTTGAATAGTGCTAAAAAAGCCCGATCCTGGATTTGGTGCGGACCCAGACATAACTATTCAGTGAGTTTGCAATTGATCCTTAAGATTCAGCTTAGATTCAAAAGCAACAGTTATGACCCATGCCCCCCCCTCCCCTCAAGTCACTGATTGGTTACTGCCTGGTAACCAGTCAGTGGAAACCAAGAGAGCTGCAAAGCAGGAAGTAGTGTTCTGTTGTTACACATCAGTCACTCCAGCCTTTATAGATGATATTTTTGGTTAACGATATTAGAATTTTTTTTTATTCTGCACAGTCTATTTACCCAGTTTTTATTTTAATACTGAACAATTCCTTTAAAGTTAAGTAATAAATGTATGACAATACAATTGCTAAGCTGCTACTCCCATATCAGATGCTGAGGACACAGAGCATCATTGGTTAAAGCGTATGCTTAATGGCGTTAGCAAACAGGTCGTTGACCTTTGTCACAACAGAATTTATATTCTGTTTCTCAAGGTTAAAGGTGCAGATATGAGGGTGTTACAAGCATATCATCTTAGTCTTGGTGTACTGTGATCAAATGTTTTTCAGCTCATGCCTGGCCCGAACCCACCACTTCACAGGTGCACCATTACATGACTTGAGATCTAGGCTGCCTCCCAGTGACATCATAGATGGGTGGGATCAGCTTAATGACAACATTACTTTACATGTACAATTATAAATTTGTTTTGAAAATGGAATGAAAGCCAAAACAGCTGAACTGTGTGTGTGTATAACTGTAAAGGCAAGTTTCCTTCTCACCTGTGATAGTCAAATAAAAGCATCTCTGGAAGTTATTATAACGGCCTTGCTGAAGTTCTCATCTCATGCCAATGATTGTCGATTTTCTCCTGGTTTTCTCTGCTCCACTACAGAGCAAACAAATCATGGGACATTTATTCAGCACACAAGGAAACACCTGCTCTTCTAAATGAAATGGAACTTATTTTGCCTCTACTGTAACTGCACTAAAAATTTTAAAATTTGCTCCACTGTAATCTTTGTTCTGAGATCACTTCCAATTGGCTTCTGGGGTTGTAGGCTAGCAAGAATAATAATACAGTTGGCATATTCTTTTAGATTTTTTGTTTTAAATATCTAGTAAGGTATAGACTGCAGCTCTTCAAAAACCTTTCACAATGCAATATGTCTTTGCTCCCTTAACAGTGCTGTTTACACTTTTAGGAAACCAAGAGTAGCCGAGGGACAGTGAGGTCCATTTATGGTGCTGTTAAGACAGATAGACTGCATCAAGTGTCACAAAGTGATGGGAAAAAAAAAGTTTTAACCACATGTAGTGGTAACAACCATAAATGGGTTCCATCTCTCTCCTGGCATTTTTACTCCAGCAAATAAAAGCAATTAGAAACATAAGCCTAACCCAGGGATCTCCAACCTTTTCTACCCATGTGCCACATTCAAACGTAAAAAGAGTTAGGGAGCAACACAAGCATGAAAAAGTCCCTGGGGATGCCAAATAAGGGCTGTATGACTATTTAATAGCCATACCTGGGCCTCTATTTCAGGGGTGTCCAAACCTTTGGCTTTGCCGGGCCACACATGAAATACACAACGTTTGATTTGTAAAAGTAACCAGATGGAGCTTTACACTGGAATATGGGACACCTGGATATTAAATAGACTTATGATCTTATTACTAACTGGCCAATGGGCAGAGTCCCCCCTCCTCCTATATCATTTGCAACATGGGCCGCAGTTTGGACACCCCATCTCTATTTGATTGTACACATGGTTTCTATGCAACCAAAACTCGTCTCCAAGTCAGAAATTGAAAAATAAGTGATTTTTGGTAATCAAAATATATCTACACATTTTTTTCTTGCTTGTCACATGACTGCCAACACTCCATATGGTCAAAGAATTCCAGATCTTCGTTTTACAGAAAGGAAGAAAATCAGTGGCCCTTATTGGCCTGGCTGCTGCTGTTTTACAGCACTGCTACATTGCATAGTTGTATGTTGTTATATTGATAATGAATCCGTTTTATTTTACACTAAAAGTTTAATTTGTTCTGCTGTAACTTTTTTTTCCCCCTTTGCTGCCCCTTTTTAAAGAACTCCATCATAGATCACAGCAAAGATATTTAAGAGCACAGGCTTGGTTTAGGCAAACACCTCAAAAGCTCTGACTAAAACACTGGCCTCCACAGGCAAAAAAATACTGGCCAAACTGCACCAACACGTATGTGCACATTAAACTCACAGTGTACTCAAATATGCCAGTAAACTGAACATATACCCTTGTTTAAAGTCACAGATGAAAACGGCTGCATGTTTTGTCCTTGCGAGGTAGATAATTAGATTACCAGTGCACTGGCAATTTAATTAAGTAACGTGCAAGATCAAACATGTAAGAGCTTCAATTTCCCTTTTTGTCTTGTTCAAGCTGAATAAATAACAAAAGCGATCAATGTTTCCTGATTTAAAATGTACCAAGCACTCTTAATCAAATCCAGGTTGAAAAGAGGGTTTACTGCCCCCCTTTAATGATGTTAATTTTACCCTTCTATGGGTCTGGTGAAATTGCCCATCCTTATCTTCAAACCTGCAGTTGACAAAAAGTTCATAGGCCAATCTATACAGGTATGGGAAATGTTATCCAGAATGCTCGGGACCTGTGGTATTCCAGAGAACGGATATTTCCATAATTCATACCTTAAGTCTACTAGAAAATAATGTAATCATTGAATAAACCCAATAGGCTGGTTTTGCTTCCAATAAGGCTTACTTATATCTTAGTCTGAATAAAGTATATGGTCCTGATTTATTATTAGAGAGAAAAATGGAAATTATTAAAAATTTGGATTATTTGGTTGAAATTGAATCTATGGGAGACAGCCTTTCCGTAATTTGGAACTTTCTGGATAACGCATTTCCGGATAACGGATCCCATACCTGTACCAGAAATAAGCCTCCATACAAGAAAAGGTAACTAAGAAGTTAACCTTATCCTCAAGACTATTCACTATTACACAAGTTTTTTTTTTTTTTAGGCACACTTTTTATTTTGATGACAGTCAAGTAAACTTTTGACTCATCTTTGAATGTAAGCAAAAATGTATTTGTATTGTATCTGCCCACATACAAGAGTCATGTAAATGCTACTAAACTGAACAAAAGCCCCATGAACCTTGGGGTCCATGTTCCACTGGCTCAATTAACAAACTGCACTACTCTTTAGGTCTAACGTAAACAACACTTTATTCACTTTACTCAAATTTCTTGTAGGTTGATGAGAATGAAACAACCTGTCACATTGCAGAACTGGTGGCAATGTATAACTTGGCAACATTTTTGAAATATGAAAGCTTTAAAACTTATTTGAAGGCCTACAATGGATGCCCCTTATTTTTTTCCAGCAGTTATTTAAAAATACAAGGGGCAGTGATATTAATGCTCCTTATGTATTTATACATTTTAGCCTATATATTGTTATTACCATGTCTAAGGGGTTTACCAACAGTGAAGCACTGTGAAATGAAAAATACTTGGCCTGGTTTGTGGTGGATATATTTTCAAAAACCACCATAATACTATAAACAAATATGAGGTTATTTGTGTAATATTACCTAAAAAGACTGATGACCAGTTGTCACTTTACACGCACAGATATTGCTTAAATTCCAAGCTCTGTTACCTCTGCATACAGACTCATCCACAAATGTGGACAAAGTGACATACATATACACTCACACATGCATACATACATAATATATCCAAATATAAATAAGTCCAAGCTGCTAAACAGAGGTATTTATAGACTGTATTCTAAGTGGGTGGGATTCCATACAGCCATGGGGGAGGGAGCAGTGTCCAAACCTAACACCTAACATCCTTAGGGCCTCTCATTGCGGCTGTGATTTTAGGATGTTTGGGAGATAAAAAGGATTTCCTTATACCCACCTGAGACACGCAAAGTTTAGAATAAACCAGGGCATAAAACGAATGTGCCACCATAAGGAGCAGTCATTTGTGTATAGCCCCAAAACTTCATAGACACAAGGGCAAATATTTAAATCCTTCAGATCAAAACAGGCTGGAAATGTATTGTTTTAACAAGCAATACAGTGCAGGCCCCTCTGAAACTTAACATAAGCAGTGAAACTGAAGCCCAATTTATTTTATCATTTATTTTTGGGATCATGTTACCAACGTAACTGGTATGGTTTACAATGTAGTGGGTTTGCAAACCTTACCATTTCAGACCTGAGATGGATATTAACCAAATTCCAGACTAATGGAAAGACCTCCAGCTCCCTAATGAATCCTCTCACTGCCGAGAAACCTGCAAACAGGTGATTTGGCACTGAAGGGTTTAATACCACATTAAAGATGCACCATCAAACAGTGCAACAGGTCCAGTAGACTGCAAACTACTTTGAGGAAAACAAACAAAAAAATTAACCAAGGAATGACAAAATATAGTATAACGATTATCCTCCCTCCCCCCAAATATTTATATTTCAAACCTGGACTATGAAGCCCAGAATGCATTGTACAGGCAGAAGATTCCAACCTGCATCAGAGCTTTCACGAGGTAGCTTTAAACACACAATAAATGGTGTTATGGAAGAAACTCCAGACTGGGTTAGGCCACATGACAAGATAAAGGTGAAGCTGTAACGCCACCCTGCGGATAGGATACATCACAGGTGAGATTTAAGCAACAAAATCTAAAGAATCTCACTTACATTATGATTCACTGGTCATGAATAAGCGATTAAGTGATGCCCTTTAGATTGTGATAAAATGAAAATGTTGGATGAACGTCTTGGAGGAAGTAAAATTTACTGTAGTCTTCCATCAAAAAAAGTTTATTGATTACCTGTGGCTTCTATTAGAAAGACTGATAAACTACTGATCAAAACGTGTAACACTTGGCTAGGAAGAACCAAATCAAAATAAAGCCCACAGGGACATTTGTAACCATTTAATGGCAGAGAATCAGCACTTGATTACAGGCTGTTCTAGTATTAACGGGGTTAACAGACAGAACCAAGCTATTCTTCTCCAGAATCATGTCCAGAGGCCCACTGTTTAATATGTCTACAATAGGGTTACCAGATCACCTGAAACAAAATATCAAGAACGAGTCTAATAAATGCAGGTTGCTGGGATGAACGGATTACAAACCAAATGCCTTTAAATTAACTGCATTATAAGCAACTCCACAATTTGGATTTTGTAAGCGTCCCCAAATGATCACATAATCTGGTAACCTTAAGTCTACATCAAACAGAAATAATAAGTTTGGAGTTCTGCCTTGGTTATGTAGATGCCGAATATTTCTCTAAGTGCCTAAGTACAGCACTACAAACACAAACTTGAAAGGCAACTTGCCATAGAGTTTAGAGTTCAATGATCATAACTGGCATGTGAGGGAACCTGTTAACACTAAGTCAAGCTGTATGGGGACTGTTAATTGCTGTCTCTGCAGAGGACAATGGCACCTTTGTCAGAAAGACTAAGTAATGAAATTAATGCCAAGTTCCCAGAGCAATAATTTGCGGCCACATAACCCAGAATATGCCTGTATATTAAATCTGTACACATATTTGTGTGCGTATGTATATATGCGTGTGTGTGTATACTATATAAATACATAGACACAAACACATATATATTACGTTAGGCAGAAGGGATATTGCTGACTTAAAATAGGTTGGTTGACTCTGTTGCATCTTACATATTACCCTGTAACAAACAACTCCATATCACAGAACATCAAGCTTATAACCATACAATTCAGACTATCTGCAGTGGTTTGCATTTCCTCAATGTTTTTAAACTATATTGCTGGCTTCTTTTAACCACAGAGGCTCAGCAAATTCTTCTTAAACATCTGCAAAAAGATACCTGAAAACCCCTAAAAGGAAGCTCTGTCCAGAAGGCAAAGGGTTAACCAAGGTATATGTAAGCAGTTTCCTGCTTTTAGAGGTAAGGAAAGGTGGGAAAGGCCTGGCATTGGGCCCCTCAGTCGAACATCTGACTGCACAGGTTCTATTGGTGGATGAGTCTCTGCAAATGAAGACCGTCAGCAGAGAAAACCTGTCCATCAAGGTGTCTGGGTTAGTAAAGTGAGGAGGGGTTCTGGGTTACGATGCTCTTGGGACCAGCAGATACAACTGCCCCTGTGCTGCCCTTGTTCATTACGGCCAGTAGCAGAATTTGCTTCAGTGCGTTGTCTGGTTCTGCTCACGGAAACATGGTGAGAACAGCAGCGATTTCCTGAGAATGTGAAAGGTATAAAAGACTGTTGGAAATGGAAGATGTCAAAAGAAAAAAAAAAAAAAAAAAATGAGGGGAGGGTTAAGGTATAGAAGTGAAGCACACACTAGCTACAAAGTAATTTCTGCAATTGTTAAATTAGTCTAACGTTAATTTTGGAGAAAGCGTTGCACTAAATCTGATTGTTTTGCAAATATCCTCTCACAAGATTATTTATTTGATACTTTAAAGCATTATGTTTATTATTAAATCTGAGCTACTCTCCAGTTAAATTCACAGACCTTAGGGACATTTGACTCTATAATGAAGGTGCACACGTCGGTAAACTTCTTTGGATAGAGTCAACATATAGAAGGGACTGTATAAAATGTTTTCCTTTATTAATGAATCTCATTAAAAACACAAAATCCAGAAGTGCAAGGCAGGGGAGTGCATGGCTCTACGCGTTTTGTGACTGCAAGGTCACTTCATCAGAAGCTTATGGACATTTACCTGCCTTAGAAATGGACTTTTGAGAGTGACATGTTAAAAAATCTAGTGACTAGATCGCGGACATCAGTGAAATAGACATGGCAATTAAAGAAGTTCTCAACCCAAAAATTATTATGCATAGCAAAAGACTTAAAGGAATTTCCAATATGCATTTAACTTTTCTAATGTAAATGTAATTTGCAACTGAAAGCAGTAGCTGACTATAAACTGAGAACTTCTGACACATGAAATAATGTAGCAGAAGCCACATGCTTAAAGGGGCAGTATACCTCCTTGTTCAACATAATGTTTAACTAATAAAGCTGGTGCTGTACATAATTTTTGCCTATGGCTTTTGTTACTTCTTGAGCTAAACATGACAAACCGGGAAACTGAAGCTGTTCCATGCAAGGCAGATAATTACTAATGCACAGATAAGCAAGTCTATTGTGAAGGGGTATTATGTGTGCACTGTTATCAAATTATCTACCCCGCAAGAAGCCAGAGTAGCAGGAATTTCCCTGTTTTGCTCAAGAAATAAACATGATTACTAGGGATGCACCGAATCCACTTTTTTGGATTCGGCCGAACCCCCGAATCCTTCGTGAAAGGTTCGGCCGAATACCGAACCGAATCCTAATTTGCATATGCAAATTAGGGACGGAAGGGGAAAACATTTTTTACTTCCTTGTTTTTTGACAAAAAGTCACGCAATTTCCCACCCTGCCCCTAATTTGCATATGCAAATTAGGATTCGGATTTGGTTCGGCCGGGTAGAAGGATTCGGCCGATTCCGAATCCTGCTGAAAAAGGCCGAATCCTGGCTGAATCCCGAACCGAATCCTGGATTCGGTGCATCCCTAATGATTACAACAGACAAAAAAGCCCAATTAATTTAACTCCTGTTGAGCAGGAGAGGGAACTTTACACATGCGTCAAAGCATGTCGTCACTGTTGTCAATTGCAATTACAAATAACCTTAAAACTACTGAAAACTTTTTTTTTTGGTGGAGGATCTTTTGACTACAAGGCGCTCAAAAAGAATGCAAATTACATTTTCTCAACATTTTCAAGCTGGTCAGATACAGAATGAGGATTCATTAAAAATATTAATAAAAAAATGTTTCTAACATAGTTAGCCAAAAATGTAATGTATAAAGGCCGGAGTGAACAGATGTCCAACATAATAGCCAGAACACTATTTCCCGCTTTTCCGTTTTCTGACTTAGTGATTCGAACGGGACACAACTAACTGTTCAATTAATTTGCTTTCGATCCTTAGCATGCAGGTCAGATTCAAAAGCAAACAGTTATGATCCATACGGCTTCTCGTCAAGTCACAGATTGGTCACGGACTGGTAATCAGATAGCTGAAAAGCAGAAAGTTGTGTTTTATGTTATATTAGACATCCCGTTACTCCAGCCTTTATCCATTACATTTTTAGCTAATTAGCTACTGTGTATTGAAAACATTTTTAATTTTGCACAGCCTACCCATTTACTAGTTATTATTTTATCTGTTTGTTCCTAATATAGCTTTTTTTGCCTTTGAGCCTTCAGAAGGGGTTTCTCATATGTGTATTTTAATCAGTTGGGGTTCAAAAGCTTCCCTGTTTTTTTAAATGATATTAAATGCAACGCAGGCAGAGTACACCAATCAGCACTGTAGGACTTAATGGGGCTCATTTATAAACAGTGGGTTACTGCCCAGGTGCAAATTTGCCCACTGTTTATAAATGAGCCCCAATGATGGGCCTTAATGTGGCACATGCAGTGGTACTAAAACCCAATTTTTTTAATAATTAAGTAAAATTATTACATGTATTCCTACATAGTGCAACAAGCTACATAAACACATCATTGTGAAGTATATGTACCTTGTTGTTATTGCAATCTTAGCTTGGTTGCTCAGATGCAGCCAGACAAAATAATTTGCCCATTGCCAGAAACACTTTCCTTTACTTTTGTGGGAATATTTAAAAGAGGGGAAAAATAAGAGGTATAGGAGAAATCAAGAGGCAAATAGGAAGAAGAAAATGCCAATAGAAGACAGTTACCCACAGTCCCCAGTCCTCATCGAGTTGCTGACAGACTGCCAGGAAGCAGAGTGCTGTCCGTCTGAGCCTGTAGCTCCTTTACAACAGGATCTATGATGGAAAATAAGCAACTAATGAAAAAAAACTAATCAAAAATATATTCGTATTATTAGGCTATTGTGTTGTTTGGGTAATAAGTACTGTCTTGACTTTTCTCAATAAAATAAATACAGTTTAATACAAGGGGAGTTACCTTTCTTTTTAGAAAATGCTATAAATTATTGCAAATGAAAACCCTAACAGCTTTGTCAGTTTTAGTGCCAAGTTACCCGTTTTACATACAGTTAAAAGTTTTGCATAGGCTGTAATAATACACAGTTTTGATGTCTGCTGCAGACAACACATTTTGTGTTGTAAGAAAAGCAAGAATGTTCCAGAGAATTAGAATATTTTAAAGTTTTAAAGTTGTGTTTCAGGTTGATTTATTGAAAATTTCCGCAAACACTTAACCCACAATAGAATAGGAACCAAGCAGCAGCTAGGCTGGGCAAAAATAGTGACAGACAGGCAGCAATTCAGAACCCCAAAGTTGTAGAATCCAGGAGTGTTTAAATAATGTAGACTTTAGTTTTACATAATTATTAAAAATAAACCGTATTCCATGTTGTTTATAGCAGCTAGGCTTAAGTGATACTGAACTAAGGCCCGTCTTTGCTCGTGTGACTGAAGGACTGTGATTGGCTGTTGCTATCCTACTGTGCTTTTGGCAGGGACCGTTCGGACACATCCACCCCTCATTTTAAACATGGACAGGGACCAGAGAGCATCTATGGGGAGCTCTAATAAAGGGGTAATTTCAAAAGATAGTATTAATTTTTAGCTCAAAGAAAAGACAGCACCAAACATTATACATTATGGTGTACAGGCTATGGGGAGGGGATTCTACACACTATTGAATATAAAGAAACCTGAGATTGCCCATTTTAAGAA